>JADBJO010010890.1:40822-45822 GCA_016801955.1 Conus betulinus
GGTTAGAACTCTGGATTTAGGCTAGCTTCTGGGTTGACTTGTAAAACTTGAATATGTGGGTACGAAAGTGTTAGTCCTTTTATCTTTTGTTTGTTTGTACAGCAGTTCGTTTGTTTGTTTGTTTATGCAAAGCAAGCACCCCTTGCTGCCCACCTCCACCCATCACCTGATACTATAATGAACAGAGTTTATCGCGTTTCTGAGAATAATATTTTTATGTTTGAAAGTAACCTCTGCTTCTATAATCAAAACCCTGCTGAAAACATAACTGTACCCTATAGCCCACCTGTTCATGAGTTGGTCACAGACTAATAAATCAGCCCATCCACCCCTCCTCTCAGCTTCAGAATTACAATCAGGATTTATTGGTGAATATGTCTTACTATTGACAAGCACTCTCTTACGAAGTGTTCGAATCTTATGTTGACTCCATTCACTCCACTTGTGAATTTTGTAATTGATTCTTCTCCTTCACAACTTCCCATTTTTGATGCGTTTGTTGGTATGTTCGTTCGTTTGTTTTTGTTTGTTCGTTTGTTTGTTTGTTTGTTTTCTTGCATGCTTGTTTGTTTGCTTGTTTGTTTGTTTTGATAACGGTATCATTCAGATGCCTGCGCTTACTTATTTTTCAGATTTAATGAGCAGTCATGTCAAAGACAATCTTTTTTCTTCTTAGACTCATAGACTCTGCTTTGAAATCTCGGGAGAGGTTCCTACATGTTCGGCAGTGAGGATTCGAATCAGCTGTTTGTCAGAAAACCAGCAGACAGCACAAAGCTCAACAGCCAACCACACGGACACTGTGGTGTATAAAGCTAAACATACTGGTTACCACATTGACGGGGCTGACACTGTGGTGTATAAAGCTAAACACGCTGGCGACCACATTGACAATGCTGGCACTGTGGTGTATAAAGCTAAACACGCTGGTAACCACATTGACAGTGCTGACACTGTGGTGTATAAAGCTAAACACGCGGGTGACCACATTGACAATCCTGACACTGTTGTGTATAAAGCTAAACACGCTGGTGACCACACTGACAGGGCTGACACTGTGGTGTATAAAGCTAAACACGTTAGTGGCCACATTGACGGGGCTGACGCTGTACTGTATAAAGCTAAACACACTGGTGACCACATTGACGGGGCTAACACTGCAGTGTATAAAGCTAAACACGCTGGTGACCACATTGACAGGGCTGACACTGTACTGTATAAAGCTAAACATGCGGATGACCACATTGACAGGCCTGACTTTGTAGTGTATAAAGCTACACACGCTGGTGACCACATTGACAGGCCTGTCTTTGTAGTGCATAAAGCTAAACACACTGGTGATCACATTGACAGGGCCGACACTGTGGTGTATAAAAGCTAAACACACTGGTGACCACATTGACGGGTCTGACACTGCAGTGTATAAAGCTAAACACACTGGTGACCACATTGACAATGCTGACACTGTGGTGTACAAAGCTAAACACGCTGGTGACCACATTGACAATGCTGACACTGTGGTGTATAAAGCTAAACACGCTGGTGACCACATTGACGGGTCTGACACTGCAGTGTATAAAGCTAAACACGCTGGTGACCACATTGACAGGGCTGGCACTGTGGTGTATAAAGCTAAACACACTGGTGACCACACTGACTATGCTGACACTGTGGTGTATAAAGCTAAACACGCTGGTGACCACACTGACAGGGCTGGTACTGTGGTGTATAAAGCTAAACACGCGGGTGACCACATTGACAATGCTGACACTGTTGTGCATAAAGCTAAACACGCTGGTGACCACATTGACAGGGTTGGCACTGTGGTGTATAAAGCTAAACACGCTAGTGACCACATTCACGGGGCTGACGCTGTACTGTATAAAGCTAAACACACTGGTGACCACATTCACGGGGCCGACACTGCAGTGTATAAAGCTAAAACACGCTGATGACCACATTGACAGGGCTGACACTGTACTGTATAAAGCTAAACACGTGGGTGACCACATTGACAGGCCTGACTTTGTAGTGTGTAAAGCTACACATGCTGGTGACCACATTGACAGGCCTGTCTTTGTAGTGCATAAAGCTAATCACACTGGTGACCACGTTGACAATGCTGACACTGTGGTGTATAAAGCTAAACACACTGGTGACCACATTGACGGGTCAGACACTGCAGTGTATAAAGCTAAACATGCTGGTGGCCACGTTGAGAATGCTGACACTGTGGTGTATAGAGCTAAACACACTGGTGACCACACTGACAATGCTGACACTGTGGTGTATAAAGCTAAACACGCTGGTGACCACATTGACAATGCTGACACTGTTGTGTATAAAGCTAAACACACTGGTGACCACATTGACGGGGCTGACACTGCAGTGTATAAAGCTAAACACGCTGGTGACCACATTGACAATGCTGACACACTGTGTGTATAAGCTAAACACGCTGGTGACCACATTGACAATGCTGACACTGTTGTGTATAAAGCTAAACACGCTGGTGACCACATTGACAGGGCTGACACTGTGGTGTATAAAGCTAAACACACTGGTGACCACATTGACGGGTCTGACACTGCAGTGTATAAAGCTAAACACGCTGGTGACCACACTGACAATGCTGACACTGTGTTGTATAAAGCTAAACACACTGGTGACCACGCTAACAGGGCTGGCACTGTAGTGTATAAAGCTAAATTCATTGGTGACCACACTGACAATGCTGACACTGTGGTTTATAAAGCTAAACACGCTGGTGACCACATTGACAGGGCTGGCACTGTGGTGTATAAAGCTAAACACACTGGTGACCACATTGACAGGGCTGGCACTGTGGTGTATAAAGCTAAACACACTGGTGACCACACTGACAGGGCTGACACTGTGGTGTATAAAGCTAAACACGTTGGTGACCACACTGACAATGCTGACACTGCAGTGTATAAAGCTAAAGAACGTGGTGACCATGCTGACTCTGCCAGGCAGCTTCCTTTGAAGAGGGTGGATGAAGAAAACTCCTGCTTATACTGCTGTACCAAGAATTCTTGTGCCAAGAATCTGTCACTTCATCCCCATGGACAGAGAGAGAGAGAGAGAGAGAGAGAGAGAGAGAGAGAGAGAGAGAGAGACAGGGAGAGACAGACAGACAGACAGACAGACAGACAGAGGGAGAGGAGGCGTGGGCAGGGGCCGTATTCGACATCGTGATGATTTCAGCTTTAGCACACTCTCCTCCACCAAAGACAAACCAGGTTTTGTTGTTGTTGTTTCTGTTTACACGCCACAAAACATGTATGGTAGGACATCTGCGTTGTGTGACCACTACCTCCTTTCATAGTGCCTACCAGACCTTCAGCCATGTCGCCATAGCAATTCCAATGGCAGGTACATCTCTCGAGTTATCGTCCCGAATAATTATTGTCCAGCTACTAAAATCATCTGTGTTTTCTTACGCTGTACTATCACAGCACATTGGAGAGACCAAAATTCCCTCAGAACCTATTTCTATCAACCTCGCTCTCATAATCAAGGAGGAAAAAACTGGCAGTCTTGTCACTGAACACTTAACCAACCTCACCATTCCTTTTTTTACCTGGGATGTTTTGTTTTAGCGAAGCAAAAATGTTGACAGTCACCTTGACAGCCTTGCACAGGAAACGTGTCTGGTTCCAAACATTCAAAAACAGTGTTTGGCTATTGGACCTATCTTCCTGTTGCCATAGACCGAAGCGGTGAAAGGTACGTCACAGAAGAAGACAGAGGGCACCGTATAGGAATCTTGCTCGCAGCTTCACTGGTATAATAAGCAGGTAGGAGGGGAGAGTAGGGAGAGGTTGGAGATACCATGGAGTTAGGGTTAGAAATAAGGGAAGGAAAAGGGGTAAAGGCATACAAAAAAGTTAGCTACCGACTGTGGCCACAACTATGTCTTCTAATGATGAGCAGGTAGACTCAGACCTACAATTCCTGTAAGGAAATGTTTTTTTTGTTGTTGGTTTTTTTTTGTTTTTTTTTTTTGTTGTTGCTTTTTTGTTTTTTGATTTTTGTTTTTGTTTGTGTCTTTTTGTTTGTTTTGTTTTTGTTTTTTGTTTTTTTTTGTTTTGAAGTCTTTGCTCCTGGCAAGATATTTACCTCTGATTTCCGACCTACATCTGTGACTGTGTGAAATGTGTGTGTGTGTGTGTGTGTGTGTGTGTGTGTGTGTGTATCTGTGTGTCTGTGTGTGTGTGTGTGTGTGTGTATGTGTGTGTGTGTCTGTGTGTGTGCATCTGTGTGTCTGTGTGGGTCTGTGTCTGTGGGTCTGTGTGTCTGTGTGTGTCTGTGTCTGCGTGTGAGTGTCAGTTTGCTACACCCTGTGACAGCATCGTTTAGTTCTAGTAGTCTCCCTGTTGCTAGCTGGTGAGAGAGAAGGCCGTTGGTAAACAAACTGGTTGCCAGGCTGTAAATCTGTTTCTATTAGAGGTTCATCGCTTGGAGATGATTTGCCAAAATGTAAAATTGGCACATTTCAAATCAGAAGAGGAAATGTTCTTGCATTCTGATTATTCATGGCTTAGTTTCTAAATGAGGAGACTGCAGGTGGGAATCAACATGAACTTAATTAAAAGAAAAATAACTGTTCCAGCGAACGAAGAAGACAAACAAATCACAAGACAGAGCACGACGCGTTTCGACCTCTTTGGTCTTCTTCAGGCAAGACAAACAACTTTCACGACAATGAAGACGAAGAACGAACAATCACTTCTCTCCTCAGACTAGGAATGAAAACGACCTTGCTAGGAAGAAGATATTAGTGACTTATTTTGGCTGTGATGTATTTATTTCGGTTTCTTTCCTTTTCCCGCCAGTCCTTTTCACCGCTCCCTCTGAAGTCCCTGGGATTTGGGATTTTCCCCCGTAGTTTTGAAAAAAAAAATCCACAGTATTATGTGTGGTGTTCATGTTAGAAACCATGGTTGGGTTGACACATCTGCGACCAGCCATTACTA
>JADBJO010010890.1:50822-68902 GCA_016801955.1 Conus betulinus
ATCTAATTCTACAATGATAAGCAAACTATTTATAAAAGCACTAATGAGATGGGTGAGAGAGAGAGAGAGAGAGAGAGAGAGAGAGAGAGAGAGAGCTCAGGCAGTGACAGATGAGAAGGCACTGGAGAAAGATAAGCTTTTCCAAGAGCTGTGTTTGTAACACTGCATGGTTGTTTTAGGTTGAGCATGCAAGAAGCTTGGCAACTGGGTGATCAGATTTAGCGGCATCAACAAAGCTATGAACAATGCAGTGCACCGTGTTCTTACAGTGTTTGTACTTCAGTTATGTCAGACATAAACGTTTTTACAGCTGACTTCAACAAAACCTTGTTCACAGATGTCCCACTGATGTGATCATCTTATTTCCTAAAAGAGAAAAAAAACACATACGAGGGTCGGGTGCCAGAACCCAGTATCTCTCTTATATATATGTATACGAGATAATGGGTTCTGGCAGTCAGCCCTCGATTTTTGAACTTAGTTCTTTTTTTTATAAACAAAGTTCAATATTAATGCTAGGGATTGTTTTTGTTTTTTCTTTTAGAGAGAATATGTTCAGTCCGTTGTATGCTTGTATTAAGCATTTATGTAGAGAACTGACTTCGACGAGGTGACAGTCCTCATAATGGTCCTTTTCCCCTCTCTGGGCTAAGAGAAAATGAACTGAACTGTTTGCGACTTGAAATCTGTGTGTGTATATACATTTCACCTAGAGTAATGCCACTGTCCCTCAGCTGTACGCCTCTCACACTTGGCCTCTAACAGTTGTGACCCAACGGAGGAGAACTAAGGTGAAAGCGCTTGTCTGGAACAAGAAGTCTGCAGAATGAGTTCCAACACCCCATCGAGACTGTCAGTCCATCGGAAGAAGAGGGAGCCAAAGCAGCAAGACAAGCCTGAAGGTCAAACTCTCAAACACACATAAATCCACAGCAGAAAAAAAAACCAGTGTCTTGCCTGCGCAGAGGATGTAGAGAAAGGTGAAGATCGGAGATATTGAAGACGTGGTAGGATGGGAGGACGTGTCAACGATGAGGGACTTCAGGGTGGCCCGTGGACAATGCCATGAAGAATGTGTCCACGTGTGTGTGCTGGCATGCAGACTGACTGGACCAGACCGTTGAAATCCAGCAGATCAGTAAGTTTGGAGGTGGTGGGGTCAGCAGCATGGTTATCGCGGGTGTTGAGGTCACTGGTGATGATATAGGATCCATTACAGTAACAGCGAAAATGAGGACGTTTTTCAGTACAGTGTGTGTGTGTGTGTGTGTGTGTGTGTGTGTGTGTGTGTGTGTGTTGTGTTTGTGTGTGTTTGTGTGTGTGTGTTTGTTGTGTGTGTGTGAGAGAGAGAGAGAGAGATAGGGGGGGGAGAGAGAGAGAGAGAGTGAGTGCGTGCGTGCGTGTGTGTGTGCGTGTGTGTGTGTGTGTGTGTGTGTGTGTGTGTGTGTGTGTGTGTGTGTGTGTGTGTGTGTGTTCCAGGGTGGCCAGACTCAGACCTTCAGCCGACCTACAGTCGGTACCCGCAGGTGACTGTGGCTGTCCCGGGGGTTTCCGTGGACTGTGGCAACACTCTGGAGTGCCAGATAATGTGCTCCTCTAGAACAGACTGCCAGTTCTTCGCCAGATACCTGAACGACGTCGCCTATACCACTTCCAGAGGCGTGTACCCATCTGATCCCTCTGGCACCAGCCTCAATCAGCAGGATACTGCCACGATGTACCACAGGCACTGCGCCTGAGGAGTCCCTGCCATGCCTTCAGGCTCAACTCTTCTGATCATGTTTCAGATGACAGTTCTTTTAGAGTATGGCTTTTCAGAAGACATTTAGAAACAAAAAGAAGAAAACGGTTTGCACCTGAAGTGGAGAGAAGTAAGTAGATCGAAAGAAGAAGACGTGCAAGCATGTAAATAATATGTGCGTACGTTTTCTTACACAGCCATTGTTCGATCGTTAGAAGCTCTTTGCTTGCGTTGTCAAATGTTTGGGATGACTGGACATTGAAACAAAAATATTTTCTGAAATAAGCTGTGTTTAGTGTGGGTGGAAATCTGGACTCTTCATTCTTCCTCCTATCTATCATTCCTCTTCTTTCTATCCTTTTTTCCCCTTTATTTGTGCTGTTGTTGTTGTTGTTGCTGCTGCTGCTGCTGCTGTTGTGTTGTTGTTGTTGGCGGTGTTGGTGTTGTTGTTTCGTTTTGTTTCCTTTTTTTTTTTGGGGGGGGGGAGGAAGGGAGGCGGTGAGGTTGAGGGCTGGTCTTGTTTCATGTCCTCTAATGTTTTTCAGGCTTTGTTGCCCATTCATCTGTATTTCTTTTAGAAACGCTTGTACATTTTTTTTCTGGTTCTAATGGATAATAATCCAGCGTTTCTATTCTAATCTATAGCGAGGTTAAGAGAGTGTGCTTATTATCCAGAGTGAAAAAGTGCTTTGATATGTACTATCGATAAGGCCTTCTGGCCTTGTGTGGTGTGTGTGTGTGGTGTGTGTGTGTGTGTGTGTGTGTGTGTGTGTGTGTGTTGACATTTAAACTATGACAATATATACAGAGACAATAGAACACACGTCAGTACTGTGGCAATGGATACAGATACACGAGGAGAGATCAGTACTATGACAATGCATAAAGAGACAAGATAGCATATACGCGTACCCCTGATAATACATATAGCGACTAAAGTACAGATCACTACCAAGACACTATATACTGACAAATCAGACACGGCTGTACCAGGACACTATGTACAGAGACAAGAGAACTGTCACCAGCATGACACTCCGTACAGAGACAAGAGTATGTCACTTTCATTACACTATGTACAGAGACAGGGAGATTGTCACTAGCAGGACACTCCATACAGTGACAAGAGTATGTCACTTTCATTACACTATGTACAGAGACAGGGAGATTGTCACTAGTAGGACACTCCATACAGTGACAAGAGTATGTCACTTTCATTACACTATGTACAGACAGGGAGATTGTCGCTAGCAGGACACTCCATACAGTGACAAGAGTATGTCACTTTCATTACACTATGTACAGAGACAGGGAGATTGTCACTAGAAGGACACTCCATACAGAGACAAGAGTATGTCACTTTCATTACACTATGTACAGAGACAGGGGGTTCTCCATTGTAGGACACTACACACAGAGACAAGAGGATTGTCACCAGCAGGACACTACATACAGAGACAAGAGGACCGTCACCAGCAGGACACTACACACAGAGACAAGAGGATTGTCAGCAGCAGGACACTACATACAGAGACAAGAGGATTGTCACTAGCAGGACACTATATACAGAGACAAGCGGATTGTCACCAGCAGAACACTACACAAAGACACAAGAGGATTGTCTCTAGCAGGACACACCATACAGAGACAAGAGGATCGTCACTGACGGGACACTACACACAGAGACAAGAGGATTGTCACCAGCAGAACACTACACACAGAGACAAGAGGATTGTCACTAGCAGGACACTACATACAGAGACAAGAGGATTGTCACTAGCAGGACACTACATACAGAGACAAGACGATTGTCAGTAGCAGAGCATTACACACAGAGACAAGAGGATTGTCACTGGTGGGACACTACACACAGAGACAAGAGGATTGTCACTAGCAGGACACTACATACAGAGACAAGAGGATTGTCACCAGCAGGACACTACATACAGAGACAAGAGGATTGTCAGTAGCAGAGCATTACACACAGAGACAAAAGGATTGTCAGTAGTAGGACACTAAACACAGAGACAAGAGGATTGTCACTGGTAGGACACTACATACAGAGACAAGAGGATTGTCACTAGCAGGACACTACATACAGAGACAAGAGGATTGTCACTAGCAGGACACTACATACAGAGACAAGAGGATTGTCACTAGCAGGACACTACATACAGAGACAAGAGGATTGTCACTAGCAGGACACTACATACAGAGACAAGAGGATTGTCACTAGCAGGACACTACATACAGAGACAAGAGGATTGTCACTAGCAGGACACTACATACAGAGACAAGAGGATTGTCACTAGCAGGACACTACATACAGAGACAAGACGATTGTCACCAGCAGGACACATACATACAGAGACAAGAGGATTGTCACTGGTGGGACACTACACTACACAAGGAGACAAGACGATTGTCACCAGCAGGACACTACATACAGAGACAAGAGAATTGTCACTAGCAGGACACTACATACAGAGACAAGAGGATTGTCACCAGCAGGACACTACATACAGAGACAAGAGGATTGTCACTGGTGGGACACTACACACAGAGACAAGAGGATTGTCACCAGCAGGACACTACATACAGAGACAAGAGAATTGTCAGTAGCAGGACACTACATACAGAGACAAGAGAATTGTCAGTAGCAGGACACTACATACAGAGACAAGAGAATTGTCAGTAGCAGGACACTACATACAGAGACAAGAGGATTGTCACCAGCAGGACACTACATACAGAGGCAAGAGGATTGTCACTAGCAGGACACTACGTACAGAGACAAGAGAATTGTCACCAGCAGGACACTACATACAGAGACAAGAGGATTGTCACCAGCAGGACACTACATACAGAGACAAGAGGATTGTCACTAGCAGGACACTACATACAGAGACAAGAGGATTGTCACTAGCAGGACACTACATACAGAGACAAGAGGATTGTCACTAGCAGGACACTACATACAGAGACAAGAGGATTGTCACTAGCAGGACACTACATACAGAGACAAGAGGATTGTCACTAGCAGGACACTACATACAGAGACAAGAGGATTGTCACTAGCAGGACACTACATACAGAGACACAAGACGATTGTCACCAGCAGGACACTACATACAGAGACAAGAGGATTGTCACTGGTGGGACACTACACACACAGAGACAAGAGGATTGTCACCAGCAGGACACTACATACGGAGACAAGAGAATTGTCACTAGCAGGACACTACATACAGAGACAAGAGGATTGTCACCAGCAGGACACTACATACAGAGACAAGAGGATTGTCACTGGTGGGACACTACACACAGAGACAAGAGGATTGTCACCAGCAGGACACTACATACAGAGACAAGAGAATTGTCAGTAGCAGGACACTACATACAGAGACAAGAGAATTGTCACTAGCAGGACACTACATACAGAGACAAGAGAAATGTCAGTAGCAGGACACTACATACAGAGACAAGAGGATTGTCACCAGCAGGACACTACATACAGAGACAAGAGGATTGTCACTAGCAGGACACTACGTACAGAGACAAGAGAATTGTCACCAGCAGGACACTACATACAGAGACAAGAGGATTGTCACTAGCAGGACACTACATACAGAGATAAGAGAACAGGTGTTTTTCTTTTGCCTCGGCCGCTTTTTCTTCCCTCCACTCCGTTTTCTCTCTCTCTCTCTCTCTCTCTCTCTCTCTCTCTCTCTCTCTCTCTCTCTCTCTCTCTCTCTCTCGTACTCTTTTTCTGTTTCCACTTCTTTCTTCTTCCCTTATCTTCCTCACTCCTTCTTTCCGTCTTTATCCCCGTCTTCTCGTTTTCGTTTCTTCTCTTTTGTGTGATTTCCTTTCTTCTTCGTCTTCGTCTTCGTCTTCGTCTTCTTCTTCTTCTTCTTTGTCTTCGTCTTGGTCTTCGTCTTCATCTTCATTTCTTCTTCGTCTTCGTCTTCGTCTTCTTCTTCGTCTTCGTCTTCTTTTTCTTTGTCTTCGTCTTCTTCTTCTTCTTCTCTTCGTCTTTGTCTTCTTCTTCGTCTTCGTCTTCTTCTCTTCGTCTTCGTCTTCTTTTCTTCTTCTTCTTCTTTCTTCTTCTTCTTCTTCGTCTTCTTCTTCTTCTTCTTCTTCTTCTTCTTCTTCTTCTTCTTCGTCTTCTTCTTCTTCTTCTCTTCTTCTTCTCTTCTTCTTCTTCTTCTTCTTCTCTTCTTCTTCTTCTCTCTTCTTTTTGTACGCGTGCTATACAGTCATCAATAATGTTTACTACATTTTACTACACGTGCTATACAGTCATCAGTAATGTTTACTACTTTTTACTACACGTGCTATACAGTCATCAGTAATGTTTACTACTTTTTATTACACGTGCTGGACAGTCATCAGTAATGTTTACTACTTTTTATTACACGTGCTAGACAGTCATCAGTAATGTTTACTACTTTTTTTATACACGTGCTATACGGTCAGCAGTACTGCATACGGCTTTTCACAACATGTGCTGTTAAATCATCAGCTGTATACTACCTTTTACATGTGCTGTTAATGCTGTATCCCGCTTCATGGCTGAGAAACACTTGCCACAGACCGTAGTGTCCGGCGACTTGCTGTCCACAAAGGAGTAAACAGCTTCGAAGACGAAGCGTTTGCAGGAATTGGACCAGAAGTGCCAAGCCCGCAAAGAGAGGAGACCTGACCCAATGACAGCTGTCGCATGTTCAGAGTGCAGACGTATTTGCATGTCCAGCTTTGGCTTGCGCTCACACCTGCAGAGTCACTGACGTCTTCGTCGACCACGATGGACATTCATGACTGGCTGTAGACTACTTTTGATAACATGTACAGTTCCGTCGTCCATGCTGTTTACTACCTTTTACTGCTGTTCAATCATTAGTACTGTTTACTGCTTTTGACATGTTCTGTTCAGTCATCAGTACTGTTTTACAATTTTTGACATGGGCTGTTCAATCATCAGTACTGTTTACAGCTTTTGACATGTGCTGTTCAGTCATAAGTACTGTTTACTACTTTTGACATGTGCTGTTCAGTCATCAATACTGTTTACTACTTTTGACATGTGCTGTTCAGTCATCAATACTGTTTACTACTTTTGACACGTGCTGTTCAGTCATCAATGCTGTTTACTACTTTTCACATGTGCTGTTCAGCCATCACTGCTGTTTACTACTTTTCACATGTGCTGTTCAGCCATCACTGCTGTTTACTACTTTTGACATGTGCTGTTCAGTCACCAGTGCTGTTTACTACTTTTGACATGTGTGCTGTTCAGTCATCAGTACTGTTCACTACTTTTGACATATGCTGTTCAGTCATCAGTACTGTTTACTACTTTTGACGTGCTGTTCAGTCATCAGTACTGTTTACTACTTTTGACATGTGCTGTTCAATCATCAATGCTGTTTACTACTTTTGACACGTGCTGTTCAGTCATCAATGCCGTTTACTACTTTTCACACGTGCTGTTCAGTCATCACTGCTGTTTACTACTACTTTTGACATGTGCTGTTCAGTCATCAGTACTGTTTACTACTTTTGACATGTGCTGTTCAGTCATCAGTACTGTTTACTACTTTTGACATGTGCTGTTCAGTCATCAGTACTGTTTACTACTTTTGACATGTGCTGTTCAGTCATCAGTACTGTTTACTACTTTTGACATGTGCCGTTCAGTCATCAGTACTGTTTACTACTTTTGACATGTGCCGTTCAGTCATCAGTACTGTTACTACTTTTGACATGTGCTGTTCAGTCATCAGTACTGTTTACTACTTTTGACATGTGCTGTTCAATCATCAATGCTGTTTACTACTTTTGACATGTGCCGTTCAGTCATCAGTACTGTTTACTACTTTTGACATGTGCCGTTCAGTCATCAGTACTGTTTACTACTTTTGACATGTGCTGTTCAGTCATCAGTACTGTTTACTACTTCTGACATGTGCCGTTCAGTCATCAGTACTGTTTACTACTTTTGACATTGCCGTTCAGTCATCAGTACTGTTTACTACTTTTGACATGTGCTGTTCAGTCATCAGTACTGTTTACTACTTTTGACATGTGCTGTTCAGTCAACATGTGCTGTTCAGTCATCAGTACTGTTTACTACTTTTGACATGTGCTGTTCAGTCATCAGTACTGTTTACTACTTTTGACATGTGCTGTTCAGTCAACATGTGCTATTCAGTCATCAGTACTGTTTACTACTTTGACATGTGCTGTTCAGTCAACATGTGCTATTCAGTCATCAGTACTGTTTACTACTTTTGACACGTACCTTTCAGTCATCAGTACTGTTTACACCTTTTGACATGTGCTGTTCAATCATCAATTTTCACAACTGCGATGCTCAGTCACCACTGCTGTATATTACTCCCACTGCATGTGAAGTTCAGCCACTATTGCTGCACACTACATTTTACAACATGTTCTGTTCATCCATCCATATTGTATTCTGATTTTACCGCATGCTCTGTTCACAATCGGTGAAGATTCCTAGGATCTTCACCCACTCGACCTTCACTCTCAGATCATTTGTCCCTTCACTCTCAGATCATTTGTGCCTTCACTCTCAGATCATTTGTCCCTTCACTCTCAGATCATTTGTCTCAGATCATTTGTGCCTTCACTCTCAGATCATTTGTCCCTTCACTCTCAGATCATTTGTCCCTTCAATCTCAGATCAATTGTCCCAATATGACTCACCATCCAGCCTTAAATGGCGATTCTAAATTAGTCCTGCTCTTTTCTTGGACTCAATTGACTGACTGGTTTTACAACGAACAAAAAGATGACTAGGGCATGTACAATGCCAATAGGTCATCTATAAAACTATCTGAGCAGATCGGTCGTCAACGACAAGATTGTAGAATGCTTGGACAGAATAGAATTAAGGAAATTCCCACAAACTACCCAAACACGTTTTCTTTTCCGAATGAAAAAAAATCCAACTCCTCCAATACTCACAGCCCTACCCAGAGGCCTTACTGTACACCCGTGACTTCATTTGCTTGGCGAATTCTTCTTCAAGAGGAGAGAAAGGGCATCCGATGCACATCTTTAAACAGCCCGATAATTCTTTGTCAGAACCTCAACTGAGCAGGCAAAAGAGTTCTATGATCACGGGCCTAAGTCTTTTGACAATCTTTTGCCACACATTCAGTTTCTTTTTTACGATCATCAATATTGCCTTCAGTATATATTCTGTATCTGCTGATACTGACTGATGCGTACGGAAAAATACAAACGATAACTAACATAGGCATATAACCATATCTGAATGTGCTGAATGCTACATAACGCTTGAATCAATTTTCTGTTTTCTTGGATACAAATGTCGATTAGATGATGTTATTTCGATTAAATAATGTTACTTGAGTTGTTAATTTATTACACGTTGGCTTCATGGACTAAACATTGTATTCAGTTTTTGTCGTAGAAAAATTTCTTTCTCAATGATGGTGATGATGACTGTTCTGCAGTCATCCACCTTGTTACTTACTTGCTGTCATTCCAGGTATACTTGTTGTAGTAGTTTATGATTTTTGAGAAAGCGGTGACGATGAACTTGTACATTGTACTGTATTAGTTGCTTCAGTATCACCTGCCTCTTTAACTTGGTCTTGTTTCCTTTCATCAGGAACAGAACGTTTGGAAATAAGGAAGCCATAGGCTTAAAAATGTTTGTTTTCTTTTTCATTCTGATGGTCCAGCGGTAATTGAGAAGTATAGCTGTTGCCGTGTATTGTCACTGTTTCAATGTAAGTATTGTGTCTGTCAAAGGCCACTATTGTTTTTAAAATTACAAGCGCTTCTGCTTAACATGGTCTTTCCCTAAACACGTCGATGACATCATTTCTCTGAGAAGTGCTCTGACACACCACTGTCCAGGTGTAACTGACACACACAGCCCAAGGCCTTTGCTGTGCACGGTGCAGTACAGGGCTCACCTGGTCCACCTGGGACACCTGCTTCAGCAACCTGCACACCGCGCCTTTAGAGAGCACACGCTCCCACAGGATTAACATTCATAGTCATCGCGCCAGGAGGACATGAAGATGGAGAGGTAGTGTAGGTTTGGGGGTGGGAGGTGTGGAAGGGTAAAGAAGGTGGGATGGCTGGCTTCATGTGTTTACGGTGAAGGCTTCTAATCTCACGTTGTTCCGTGGTGTCATTTTGGTGTGACAGTCACACACAAACTTACAAACCCACACATCCTTTCAATAACAACAAATATCAGTCATCCTTTTTCTTTCTTTATCTAAATGATTGTTTAGCAGTTCGGTGGTTTTTTGTTCTCACACGAGATTTCAACACTTGTATCAATTTCATTTCTTTTTCTTGACGTTGCCATTGAGTGTACGCAGCCCATATGTAGAGCAGTGGGTTGAGAGCTGAATTGACTGGTGATATGAATACAGCCATACTATCACTGACTTTAATGAAAATAGCAATACTACATAAACTCGTCATCTTGATGACCCAAACACGAACCAACGAATAAAATCTGCAATAGCTACTTTTCTCATAATATGGACTGAGGAGTACATTAAGCTGTGTGTGTGGTTGAGTGGTATTCTGTGTTTTGGTGTTTTTCAGAAAGATGATACCTTGACCAGCTCCGGTCATCAAGCACAGAGTGAAATTGATGGCCACAACAACTGTAAACCAGGTGAATTTTGGCCGTGAGTTATCACGACTAACCAGGCAGAACGACATAGACCTGACTGGCCCTCCATGACCCAGTGAGACATCCCAGGAAAGAACGGAATCAATGACAACAGGATTCCAAGTATCCACATTACTATACAAACCGCAGTCGTTACAGATCTGTTAAAACTCGATAAATCATACGATAAGCAAAGGACAATAACATGATTTAAAGTAATGAACCAAATCATCATTGGTGAGACTGTACTAGACAAAAAGAAAAGAAAACCAGCCATTTTGCAGATGACATTGTTAGTCCACATTTTCTCAATGAGCATGTATTGTCCACGAAATACAAGGTCTGCTATCACAATAACAGTGACATGGCATCCCATACAGATATCAGCGAACTGCAAATGGGTAACAGCCATGATAACATTTGGTCCAGTCATATTCCTGACTGCAGAAGGAACCATAAATCCAGCCACATACCCAATCACAGCAAACACAGCGATGAGCCAATGGAAAGCTACGTAGAGGTCTCCTGGCAGCAGTGTTGTGCATGATGGGAACGCAGCGACAGGAGCAAAGCAGCTGACTTCAGTCAACTGTTCTGGAAGCATGTTCTTACAGCAAACTCTGTAATTCGATGAAAGAACACACTGTAAACTACCTGACTTCGACAACATGTCCAATGGAAATCTGTCGAGTGTATTTCCACTTAAATCCAGCTCTTGGATTTGTGGCATATTTTTTCAAACCTGTTGGACCAATTGTTTCAACAGCACCGAACGAGGTATTGAATGTTCTCAAGTGAGGGAAATATAGAGATACATTATTGTAAAGAATATTGATCTGTGTTTGTGATACGTCAACTTGATTCAATGAATACATAATGTGCTTCGTCGTTTCACTTTTTATTTTATTGAGAGGATTGTTTCCCATGTGAAGGCGTTTTAAATGTGGCAACTGAAGGAAGTAAGCCAAGTTGAGAGTTTGAATATTATTATGAGCTAAATCAACAATCTCCAAATGTGTCAATTTAGAAAGCGAAATATTATGAATAGAACAATGAGATAAAATCAAACAACCAGTAAACGATTGTATTGAAATCAGACAGTGACATGTTTGAACCAGTTGCATCCACATATCGCAACTGAGGAAAGTGAGCAGACAGAAATGGAGTTGAACATAGGAACACGTGACCTTGACACTGACACCCTTCAGGGCACATCGTATCACACATCATCTCATCATCACGTTGGGGGCACTGACCCCAACCGTCACACAGATGATCTCCATGCACACAGGTTCGAGACGCGCGGCATCGGTAAAAACCAGGGCATTTCACTATCTCGCAATCCTGCTCGTCCTCTCCATATACACAGTCATAGAATCCATACATCTAGTGTAGACAGGCAGACAGTACAGCCACTCAGTTATACAGCGATAATGAGTATGAGGACAAGAGTGGTCAGCTGTCATCAGCTGTTGGGTGAAGTAACCTGCCCCATCCAGATCCACGTAAAACTGTTGAATGTTTTCCTCTTTGATCGGGGCATGGTACGTGGCATCATCAGAACATCCAATCTCATCCGAATCGTCCAGACAATCTGTGTGCTGATTGCAATATTGACCGTGTGACACACACTGACCATTTGAGCACAGAAAACCGAAACACACACATTCACAAAATGTTTCATCGCTTCTGTCTACACAATCCTTTCTGAAATCACATAGCAAAGTATGATGCAATTTAATCTTATCGTCATCACATCTAAATGGGGTGTAAGGGTTAGGTTAATTGTTTTTCTGCAATTACAGTGTCATACGACTGCACGAAACTGACGTTTGACCGTTCGTAGGAGGCTAAATCTGTCATTTTCACACACTGACTCTTCGTGTCAAAAGACAAAAACGTATGTGTAACAAAGTTCGTAGAGCAAATGACCAAGCGTTGGCGTGTCTTCATGCAAATGTGTTTCAAGTGCCCCAAGTCAGCCGAGAAAACTGGTGAACTTAAGGCTACACGTGGATGTAATTTAAATTCACATACTATTAAAGGAACGTCATGGAAATTGACAAATCGTGCCCCTTCATGTGTGACATACGTACTTCCAAAAGACCTTGAAGGAACATACTGACGCTCTGTATGGAAGTGATTCATGTTGTAGATTAAAGTGGAGTCCAACCATGCACGAAACTTGCTATACAGAAATGGCACATTGTGCCATCCTGACTGTAGTCCTATTGATGCTTTAAATCTTCTATAGTTGATGAACACCGATTGAAAATTTGACTTTTCCCTCCTAGTTTTTACATTCGCTAGTTTTTCACCCAATTTATGACACTCTAAGTTCGAAAATACAGTGGACACACGCTTTTCGCCCCGTATGAGTAATCTGAAACACTGTCACGTGAGGCCACCAGACCCTTGCAGTCGGCACTGCTGAAGGGACAGTCCCCTGTTTCATCCCGTCCGTCTTCACAGTCTGTCCACTGATTACAGTGCAGGTGAGGCTGGACATCAGAATAGTATGGCACAGAGCAGTTGAACAAACCACTGGGCAACTTCGCTGGCTGTTTGCTTGTAGGAAGCACAGACACGAGCAGTACCAGACCACTGTGATGATTATATTTTCCAGCCTCAGTTTGAGGTGTGAAGTGTAAACAATGTTAACTGATGGATGACAAGTAATACACGCAGTAATAAACTCCTCTTTGTAACTCCCAGTTGAGCTAAATACCATCCTCCCTGTCTTGGCTGAACTTACATTAGCATCCTGAAAACCTAAGCTAATATGTGTTCTCATATGACTGATTTCATGAAAACTGACAAGGCAAGTCGTAGCTACTCTCCAATCGTGATCAAAACGCATTTCTCCTCGAGTGTTCCATAGTGTATATGGTATGACTATATACATGAAATGTTTCAGAGTATGAGTTACAATTAAACTATGGGTTTTTATCAGCTGAAAATGCACATCAATGCGCGGTCTGTTGATGTTCACCAGCAACATCTTGTTTTTGTTTGTTATGTCTGAATCAACAAAACTTTCCTCCATATCATGAAAATAGCAGGCCACAATAAATGAAAAGCATTTGTGTTGTCTAGGAAATTGATTATTTCAGCTTTCCAGAACCCCGAATCACAGTCATACGACAATCGTCGTCGAACACGAGCGCGCACATACCTACCTGGGGTACTTTCACCTGCAGTGAACAGAACGGTGTGGCACGGTCACACATCCCATATACCACACCCTGCTGAGTGGTGCGTGGTAACGAGCTGCCATCACAACTTGAAGCATTAGCCTGTAGGATTGTAGTGTTCGTGCTGTTTTGAGTCTCAAGATAGTCCACGCCTGGACAAATGTCAGTCATATTCAGTGGACCAGGGGTGATGTCAATATTTGGCGTATTCCAGTTTTGCTGTTGTGTAGATATGTTGCACAGAGAAAGAGGAGAAGACACCCAAATCTGCAAAGCTCTGTGATGCAAGTGGTCAGTATACTGGCTCTGATGATTGAGGTAGGGCGTAGTCCCGACTTTCTTTCCATCATAACTGCTCTTTGACCCTGAACTAAGTGCTTAGGCAAGCTATTACACCAAGTGTTGATGTCAGTGTCGTGAATCATCTGTCTATGACATTAATGCAGATTACGTGTTGACGTCAGTGTCGTGACTCATCTGCCTATGTCACAAATACGATCGGGAGTTGATGTCAGTGTACTGGACATAGTGTCAGTATCACCAGTATAGCGCATGTGTTGTTTGTATACGTTTTGGACCAAGAAATGATAACAGACCTCTTAAGATGTCCTCAGACGCGTGTTGATGTTGTCAGTGTTCTGGATCATGTGTTGATGTCTGTGTTCTTGACCATGTGTTGATGTATGTGTTGTGGACCATGTGTTTGATGTCTATGTTATGATGTCTGTGTTGTGGACCACGTATTGATGTCTGTCTTGTGGACCATATGTTGATGTCTGTGTTGTAGACTACGTGTTGATGTCTGTTCATGGACCATATGTCACTGTTTGTGTTCTGATCCAAGTGTTGATGTCTGTGTTGTGGACCATGTGTTGATGTCTGTGTTGTGGACCATGTGTTGATGTCTGTGTTGTGGACCATGTGTTGATGTCTGTGTTGTGGACCTTGTGTTGATGTCTGTGTTGTGGACCATGTGTTGTTGTCTGTGTTGTGGACCTTAATAGTAATGTGTGTGCTGTGGACCATATGTTGATGTCTGTGTTGTGGACTACGTGTTGATGTCTGTCTCGTGGACCATATGTCACTGTTTGTGTTCTGAACCAAGTGTTGATGTCTGTCTCGTGGACTATGTGTTGATGTCTGTGTTGTGGAACATGTGTTTGATGTCTGTGTTGTGGACCACGTATTGATGTCTGTGTTGTGGACCATGTGTTGAGGTCTGTGTTGTGGACCATGTGTTGATGTCTGTGTCGTGGACCACGTATTGATGTCTGTCTTGTGGACCATATGTCGATGTCTGTGTTGTGGACCACATGTTGATGTTTGTCTCGTGGACTGTATGTCAGTGTCTGTCTGTGTTGTGGACCATGCATTGATGTCTCTCTCGTGGACCATATGTCGATGTCTGTGTTGTGGACCATGTGTTGATGTCTGTGTTGTGGACCCTAATAGTAATGTGTGTGTGCTGTAGACCATCTGTTGATATCTGTGCTCAGGACATGTGTTGATGTCTGTGTTGTGGACCATGTGTTGATGTCTGTGTTGTGGGACCATGTGTTGATATCTGTGCTCAGGACATGTGTTGATGTCTGTGTTGTGGACCATGTGTTGATGTCTGTGTTGTGGACCGTAATAGTAATGTGTGCGCTGTGGACCATGTGTTGATGTCTATGCTCAGGACGCGTGTCATGTCTGTGCTCACGACATGTGTTCATGTCTATTTATGAGACCAGTTGTTGATATTTTGTGTTCTGGGCCATGTTGTACTCTTTGGATCAGGTGTTAATGTTAATATATGTTCTTGAAATGTTTATTGTCAATGTTCGGGACCATGTCTTTTTTTAATGATTATAATATCTTATATCATCATGCGCCGAATTCAATGAGAAAAAGGGGACTGCTCGTTTTTCATTTTCGTTGTCCGAGTTTGTTTTTCTTGCCTGAAGAAGACCTAAGAGGTTGAAACGCGTCGTGTTTTGTTTTGTTATTCGTTTGTGCATGTTTGGAATATACGGTACTTTTTTGTTTTTAGATTTGTTTAGATTCCAGGATGAAGTCGCTTCACTTTACAATCGAATCAAAATTCTTGGACAAAGGACAAAGGGAGGGGAGAAGGAGAACGGGTTGAAGCAGGAGGAGAAGCAGCAGAGGAGGAGGAGGAGGAGGAGGAGGAAGAGGACGGGGACGAGGAGGACATAGAGGAAAGGAAAAAAGAAGGAGGAGGAGGAGGAGGAGGAGGAGGAGGAGGAGGAGAAGAAGAAGAAGAAGAAGAAGAAGAAGAAGAAGAAGAAGAGAAGTGCAACAAACAACAACAAAGAAAACAACAACAACAACAACAGCAACAACAATAACAATAGGAAAAAGAAAAACGAGAGAAAAGGAGGAGGAGGAGGAGGAGAAGGAGGAGCAGCAGCAGCAGAAGCAGGAGGGAGGGGCACACACGATTTTCGCTGCAGCTACTGCTGCTACTTCTACACTTATTCTCTCTGTTGCTACTGCTTCTAGTTCTACTGCAACTATGACTACTCCCATTCCTACAGTAGAAAACAGCTGCTACTACTATAGCTGCTACTGCTGCTACAATAACAGCAACAAGTACTACTGCTACTACTATTGCTGTTGCTGCTGCTGTTACTGCTACTACTACTACTACTACTAGTACTAACTACTACTTCGTCTGCTTCTTCTTCTTCTACTTGTGTTTCAAGGTCAATCATTGCTACAGCACCAAAACGTATGAGCACATAAGTGATTCCATCGTCTGGAGATAGTTCAAATTATGTAGGCCTATCACGACCAAGATGATGGCAGCTGTGGGACACTGTTGGCGTTGCCGATTCAAAGGCATTCGATCAATGACGCGGAAGTCGTTAATCTTCAGGAGTTTTTTTTTCGCTAAGAACTTACAACGAAAAAAAAGTGCAGTGTTCAAGCGGTAGAAATAAATCATCAAAAGCTATATATGGCATGTTTTTTTTTTTATCATTTCTTCTCTAACGTCAGTGTGTGTGTGGTGTGTGCGTGTTGCGTGTGTGTGTGTGTGTGTGTGTGTGTGTGGGTGTGTGGCTGTGTGTGTGTGTGTGTGTGTGTGTGTGTGTGTGTGTGGTGTGTGTGTGTGTGTGTGTGTGTGTGTGTGACATTTAAAGATGTGTGCACACACCACACAACACACACACACACACACACACACACACACCACACACACGCACACACACACACCCACACACACACACACACACACATCTTGCATGCACAGAGAGAGAAAGTACCTGCCACAAGCACATCTATACATAATAGACAAACTAAGCAGGCATAGTGTAAGTATGTCTTCCGTTTCAGAGCTTTCAAGTTGTGTTATTCACTGGATGTTCATTTACTTCATCTTTTTTTCTGCAGAAGATTTGTAAAGAGCAGGAGCTCACTTTACATTTCCAGTAACTGTATTTGCATTCGCCGGACATGTCAGCAGCCAAGAGAGAACGTTTAAACGCAATGTTTATTAAAACACATGGATTTGTGTGTGCATGTGTGTGTGTGTGTGTGTTGTGTGTGTGTGTGTGTGTGTGTGTGGTGTGTGTGTGTGTGTGTGAGAGAGAGAGAAGAGAGAGATGAGAGGAGAGAGAGAAGGAGAGAGAGAGAGAGAGAGAGCCAAACATTAAGAAGTTAGGGAATGACGTCGCTGATGTGTCTTCTATCACTCTGGCTATTGGTCACTCATCATTCTCCTCTTCTACCCAACCCACTCCTTTCAACATGACCTGTCAAGACAACTTCATCATGCATAATCATTTTGACCTGCATTTCATTTCCCTCCCAAATAACTCATTTTTACAGAATGTTTGTTCATCACCTTTGCTTGAAAAAGGGACCGACAGGATCGTCTGAGTACTTAATGTTGGTTTATAATGTTTTAACAGCCCAGATTTCAGCTTCTGTTCTCATGCTTAAACCTCGTTCTGCTGTCATGATACTTTGAGCTCACCTTGATTCAAAATCACCCCCCCAGTCATCGTCCTTTCTTTTGTTTTCGTTGTAATTATGGATCCAAGTAACATCCCTTTCATTATTGTTATAGTGGTCTTAATTATGTTCTTTACTGTTTGATTAGTCATGATGTTTCTTTAAATTCATTTCATTCTAGAACTTTCTTTCCACATCTCCTACCCTCTGCTGGCATCGTTTGGACAATCCATTCAGATTATGATGTTTTATCCTGGTGTTGTTGAAAATTGCCCAAATTCTAAGCGGCGTTTTATGTCGATGACGCTGGTGGACCGCCGTAACCACAAGAAGCCATGTTATACTGAAGAGAGCTCTCAGCTGACGAGACGACTGTCGACGATGCGACAAGCATAGAATAGAATTCTATGACATAACACACAGCTGAAGGATTTCCATTGCTGTCTGAGTACTTTGATGTTCACACTTTAGCATCCTTCAGTTCGTCCTT
>JADBJO010010891.1:2500-30000 GCA_016801955.1 Conus betulinus
GAGATAGAAGTTTGCAGAGCATTGTGACATGAGAAGACCATGACAAATTATTGTCTACATGACACCAAGGACTTTATGATGATCAACTTCTTCAACTATTTCATTATTTATACAAAGAGATAGGGAATCGTAAGAAATATTTTGACGCTTTTGTCTGGTGGTTATTATCAAGTACTTCGTTTTCCGAGGATGGAGACACATGTGATTGAGTTCAGACCATATGATTAATTTGTTTATACTTTCTTGTAAACTGGCAAATATATTTTTCAAGTTTTTTATGACTACAGTGTATTGTGGTGTCATCAGCGAACATTTCACAGAGACTATCAATGAATAGAGGTAAATCGTTTATATATATGGAAAATAAGATAGGTCCGAGTACTGACCCTTGAGGCACACCATGACTAATGATAATGTAGGAGATACAGATTCATTTACTGAGACCATTTGCTTTCTATCGGAAAGAAATGAAGACAGGAGTTCTAACGAATTCTCTCTCTGATAAGTTGTATATCTTTAGTTTTTTAAGAAGAAGATTGCGATCAATAACATCAAAGGCTTTCATGATGAAATCTACCATGAGAACACCTGTAATTTTGTCGTTATTTATATTAGTAAGCCATTGATCAACTAGGTTTGTCAATGCTGTTTGGCACGAGTGATTTGCCCTAAAACCGGATTGTCCTGATGAAATAAATTGAAAGAATTGAAGTGTGATCGAGAATATGTTTATTTAGATGGTTTTCCAATGGTTTTTAGACAGTACAGAGAATAGAAATGGGCCTGTAGTTAGACGGATCGGTGTGATCACCTGTTTTGTAGATCGGCGTTACTCTAGCAATTTTAAAAGCCTTGGGGAACTGATTTTTTTAGAAATGCAGAGAGAGATATATATAAGTGAGTGTTTCAGCAATTACAGGTGCTGACAGTTTGAGAATCTTTCCGTCAATGCCATCAAGGCCAGTAGTACTAGTTTGCTTTAAGTGAATAAGAGCATTATATACTTCGTGTACACATAACAACGGAATATCAAGACATGTTGTGATATTTTTGGACTGACAAAAATTCAGAAGAGCATCTAAATCGTTTTGTGAGGATCTGTTTCTTTTTATGGTAAAATTGGCAACATTGCAGTGTGTGTATTCAACATTTCAACTGATACATCTTTCGGTGTTGTAGCACGAGCGTTAGGATTTTTATTGCTAAGCTGATTGATAGCCTTCCAAACTGATCGGTTGTCTGTTTTAGAGTAAATAAGATCTTTAAAATTTTTTTTTGGCTGAGCGTTTTTAAATAGTTAACAAGATTTCTTTGTTTCATAAATTCTATACGATTACCTGATGCCAGAAGTGAGTCTCTTAAATCCATGGATTTTTCTATATCACTTGTTATCCAAGGCTTTTTAGGGGTACTTTTGACACGAATTGTTTTTAATGGAGCGTGTTTATTGTAAACATTGAGAAAAGTGTGATACCACACTTCTAAGGCTTCATTGGGATTCGTGAACTGATACACAGAGGAAAATGAGGAATTCATCAGATCTGTAAGAAATAAGTCTTTATCAAAGCCTGAAAAGTTCCTATACGTAACATACTTGTGATGATTTAGGGGGATTTTAACGCCTCGTTTAGACCAAGTAAAACAGACAGGGGAGTGATCGCTGCATCCAAAGACTGGTGAACATATTTCTACTATAGTAGGTACAGAAGATGTGTACACATGGTCAATGAGAGTTTGGGAAGTAGCAGTGATTCGTGTTGGCTTATCGATTAACTGAGTCAGATTAAAAGAAGTGTAAGTTTGAATCCAGGATTTATTCACTTTCAAAAGATCAATGTTAAAATCACCCAGTAAAATAATTTCGTTTGAGAGTAGGGACGCCTCCTCCATCATTAGAGTAAAGTTATCTATCCAGTCAGCATGTTCTGTTGGGTTTCTGTAAATAAAGCCTAGGAGAATTGGTTTGGAAGTTTTGAACTGTAACTCTATCCATAGTGATTCTATATGATATTTTTTCGAGCGAAGCGGCTCGATTAAATTTAATAGATTGGTGAACATAAACAAGTAAACCTGTTTCTCTTGGTCTGGAAGGGTCATTACGAACTAAGTTATAACCAGGTAAAATTAATTCTGTGTCAGAAATATGGTGTGTTAATCTTGTTTCCGCAAAAACCAAATAAATGAAAACATAACCATGATTATATAAAACACGAGACACGTCGCAATAACTTATAATCAAACTGTTAATGTTCAGAAACCCAACCTTAAGGCCATCTGCAGATGGCCAGACTTCTTTCGTTCGCAACATCTTGACGCAATAGCAAAGCAGGAATGTAAATTGCAAAAAAAAGTAATACAAATACCAACAAGGGATATTGTAATACCAAACAATTTAGTAACAAGTCAACAATGAGTCAAAAAAAAAAAAAAAAAAAAAAAAATCAACAGACGTAATCAAAAATACAATAGAAAATGGAACGTATATTATGTGCAAAGTTATTTAAGTTAAAAGATCAATGAAGGCTAATAGCTGTCTACAGTTTGGTAAGCAACAGAAACACACACACACACACACACACACACACACACACACACACACACACACACACACACACACACAGAGAGAGAGAGAGAGAGAGAGAGAGAGAGAGAGAGAGAGAGAGAGAGAGAGAGAAATCGCGAACGCAGAAAAAAAAAACAAAAAAAAAAACAAACAAACAAACAAAAAACAACTGACGACTGTCCAACTGACGACTGTCAGCAGGAGCAACCGTGCGAATTATTCTGACAAAGTCAAGAACAGTCATCTTGGTCCGGTAAGTCTGTGAGTGCTCCATTCAATTCATGCTCATTCTAACATCGATTACAGACAATCCCTACCAACCCCCACCCCTTATCAAAATACACACACTCACGCGTGGCCACTTATTAAAGTACGCTTAGCCATTATACGTTGGGACAAAAATATGCACACAATTCGTCACATCACAATCATCAGGGAAATAAAAAGAAAACATTCAACGAGATATATACAGTTCATGACACACTTTTAAATCATCATTACAGCAACAATTATGAGAAAAACATGATGACATTGAAATAATGCACTTTACAGACTAGGATAAGAATAGAAAGAGTGCTGTTGAGACAAAAGATGTGATGCCATTTTCAATAAATGTTCAGCATAAAGGTGAATAGGATTTGGAGTGCTGAAGTCGGTCATTCTGGGCGATCTGTTTTGTTGGGGGAGTGGATGATTACGTGTGGGATTTTGATGACAGAAAGAATGTGAAGGAATGTTGTGAACATTATCTGCAGGGAGGGGGTTACTATGGACAACATGCATTGGGAGAGAGTTGCGGACATCATGGGCTGGTCGGGGGGGGTTATGTGTAGAAGGTGCTGGGAAGGGTTGACAGTGGATATGATTGGGTGGTAAGGGGTCACTCTGAAATCCCTTGGAAACGGGTCTTTGAGGTAAAGGGGGGGGGGAAATGTTGAAAGGGAAGAGGCTGGCGGAAAATCTTCAGAGGCTAAGTGATACTTGGTAGGTTCCTGACTGCTTGGGACATTTGAAAAATTAGAGTGATCGAATGACGATAAGTTGGAGAGTGAACAATGGGGTATAATTTAATTGCCTTCGTTGTGAAGTTCTTGCAGAGGTTTTTGGATGACTGACCTGATCAGGAGGAAAATGTTCAGTATGATGTCCATTTCGCCACAGGCTTTTCAAGTTGTTTGCAAGCCTTCCAGTACCTCGAATGTTGGGATGAATTGTATCACGGTACAAAGTTTTATCAGCTGCAAAAGCAGGGAAATTATCAATAAGAGTAACTTCATGCTGGTCACACGCTTCTTTTAGATTACGATTTGACGGTAAAATGGTGTTGTTGAAGGAATGTTTGCCTCTGGCTGGCAGGATGGAGCTAAGACTCACACATGCAGAAGGAAACTTGTGTTTACATAAGATAATGATGTTAGACCATGCACTGACAGATACTGGACCTGATGGACATGAATTAATGCCAACATGTAATATAACATTTTTCACATTTGGACAGACAGACAGAGAAGACAGCCATGAATGAATATCTTGAATGGACACTCCGGGAACACAAATCTTGAAGGTCTTTCATAACTAGGAAATAAACGTTTGGGATTGATGAAACGTATTATAGAGTCACCAACGAGCAGTACAGTCGTTTCATTAGAAATGGACATACGACAAAGCGTGTCGATAGGAGACGACTTGGAGACAGCATCTGGCTGGTTCACATGAACGTATTCTTCTTTTTTAGACGATGGGGATTTAAGATTTACAGAATCAGTGTTATCTATGTCTGACAAAAGAGTGAAGGGATTGCTAGTCTGGACAGCGTATTGCATAGATTCTGTCTTCTTGTTGTTGTTGGGTGGATGAGGAGGGAGACAAGTGGAAATGTTTGCCTCAACATGTCGATTAGAAAGGCTATCAGAAGCCTGTGACTCAACATCTGATGTCATCTGGGAAGATGTGATGGGCACTGCGTTGGTTTCAGTTACGGTATTCTCCAGGACGTTGACCTCAGCAACAGTATTGTAATTAGGTTGTAAGAGTGGCAACGCTTCAGTTTGCATTCCAACAGTGTGGACAGAGGTGATTGGGGCTGTGAGAAAGATTTTGATTCTGTTTGTATTCCAACATTGTGGAAAGAGGTATCAATGTTTGATAAACTTGAACTTGTTTGTGTTTCGGTCGTAACAAACTCTCTCTGGTATGATTTCACTTTTTTCATTTGAGACTGCAGTGAGCCTAGCTGGGTTTTGATACAATTATTTTCTTTCAGCAGTTGTTTGTTGGTTGCTTCTAAATTTATTATTTTATTCTTTAGATCATCTAATTTGTCACAGATAGAATTAAACTTGTCACATATGTTAGCACGTAGTTCATTTTTAGCTGCAGTTTTTATATCTTCAGTCACTGAATTGATAGCTTCGACTTCCCTTTTTTTTGCTTTTGACCGGAGACTTCCCTTTTTTTGCTTTTTGAGAGAGAGAGAGAGAGAGAGAGAGAGAGAGAGAGAGAGAGAGAGAGAGAGAGAGAGAGAGAGAGAGAGAGAGAGAGAGAGTTGACAATTGACAATGGTTTAATTGTGTAAAGGCCTGTGAGCCGTTACAATACCAAAGAAAACAAACCAATGAAAAGATATGTTAATAAATATATGCATCTATACATGCAATCTCCGTTCGATCCTGCTCACATAACAGTGTACGAAAATAAATTTTATCTCATTTGTATGGAATTTTCCCTTCGCTTTAAAGCTAGGAAAAGAAATGTAGACATTTGAAGTTGGCTATCAATATTACCATTAAGAATTCCTGCATATTGCTCATATTTCGACAAATAATTTCCTTGACTATAGACGGAATATCTAATTCTAGGGTCATTGTAATATGTACATTCAAATAGGACGTGGAATTCGTCTTCGCAGTCTGCGTAACATAGGGGACAAAACAGGATGTTCGGCAGGCAAGAAGCGGGAGACAGTGACTTTGAATGGTTGAGACTCCCAACCTGAAACGTACTAAGGCAGTTTAAAAATTCTATTGTTAATGAAATCAACATATTTTTCACGTTCAAAAATATTCTTGAAAGAATAATAAAGATCGAAACGATTGCTTTCAGACATATGTGAGTACCACTGCTGACAGAAGCAACTAATAAGGCGATCCTTAAAGACCCTGAGAAAAAGTTTCTTGTTCCCGACTTCACCATACATCCAAACGTAGCCAAAACCATTTAAACACAGAAGATGCTTTAAATGTGATACCCAGTTTTGAACCCTTATATTCTTTTCCTGTAACATATGAAGCATGTTGTATGCTTTTCTTGAGTATCTAGTAGGAGGCTGTTTAAGGAGACGAGACCAAAAGTCGATGCACCTAGCTGCAGAATTAATATATAATGGGTAACGACCCAATTCGCCATAAACCATATCATTAGGCATGAAAGTTGGTACATTGGTATTAATTTACAGGCCTGTAGGTGGAGCTTTTCAATAGATTGGAACGGCTTATAACCCCATAATTCTGAACCGTAGAGAAGTGAAGGAGCAACTTGTGCATCAAATAGTTTTAAAGAAAAGTTTGGGAGAAGAACATCCTATTTTTCTTAATGTTTTAAGAATCTCGAAGGTGGCTCTCTTGGCTCTAGCGACATGATCATAACCAGTAGCGACATCAAAACTAAGTTTAGCTGAGAAAGTAACTCCCAGATATGTATATGAATTGGCAACATTTAGTTTATCACTGCAAAAAAAAAAAAAACATTGTTCCTTAACACCTAGAAACCCGCCTTTACGAAATACCATAATCTTACTTTTATCTAGACTGACCTTCAAACTTAAATTCAGTGCACGACTGTAGAGAATATGGATTTGATTTTGTAGATCAGCTATCGTAGATGACATAAGGGCTATATCATCCGCAAAAAGCAGGATAAAAAGTTCAATATCATTAAGAGAGAAAACTGAACGCCATGTTTACCTTTATAAAATACGTCATGGGCAAGTTCATTGATGAAAATAGAAAACAGAGTAGGGCTAAGGGAGCAACCCTGTTTGAGACCTTGCAAGCACTGGAAATAGTCAGTATAGGAGTTACCACATCTGACACATGATTTAATTGAGGAATACATGCTCTTTCAAATGTTCAATATATTACCTTGGACACCATTTCTAAACAGTATATCAAACAATAATCCATGCTAAACTGTGTCAAATACTTTACTAAAATCAATGTAGGCAGCGTATAATTTTTTTGTTTTGTGACAGATGTTTCTCAATACACGCATAGAGCGTGAAAATATGGTCGATTGTAGAAAAAAGATTTCTAAAAACCTGCTTGTGCATCTGAAATAACCGAGTTGACTTCTAACCAAGTAACCAGACACTTATTTAAAATGTAGGTGAAAAGTGTACATACATTATTAATAAGAGAGATGCCTCGATATTATTAGTGTTATTTATATCACCCTTCTTATGTAGTGGGATAATAATGGATTTAGTCCATTCGTCCGGAAAAAAAACACCATCTCTGAATATTTTATTGAGAAAAATGACAAGGAAAGGAACAACTGCATCGCCTGCAGCTTTTATAATTTCACTAATGAGACCATCTGGACCAGCTGCCTTCCCACACTTGAGACTTGTAATTGCTTTTATAACCTCCTCAATAGTAATAACACCGTCTAAGACTGGGTCAGAAACTGCTTCTGGAACCTCAGATGCCAAACATTCCTCAGTCGTAACGACTCCAGTATTTAGCAGGTTATCGAAATGGTTAAACCATTCAACCTAAGAAATATCATTTACCATCGGCGACCGTTTACGGTATTTGTAATTTCCGACCAGAAGGTTTGGGAATCGTTAGCAGCCTTTAACAGAGAGTTAATACGCTCAACTCTGAAATTGTGGCTTTTACAATATTTTAATTGGCCATAATCCCGTCTTAATTGAAGATAAATTAGTCTATCTTGGGGAATTCCAGATTTATTACTGGCCACTAGTGCTTTTCTAACATTGACTTTGGTTTCCTGACATTTCTTGTCCAACCAGGAGTCTGTAACTACCCTTGCTGTAAAGAATTTAGTTTGACGCATGCAGGCACTAGCATTCATTAAACATTGTGTAAATTCAGACAATGCTTTGTTAATACATGTATCAATCAAACTGGTGGCATATTCAACGTTACACGAGAACAAGTGAGTGGCCTTGTGAGCAACAAAAGCATCAATTTTGTCTCTATTCCAGACAGTGAATTTATCATTAGTGTTAGTTGGTGATGGTGGGGACTGTCTCCTGAAAGTTCTAACTTAATAGGCATGTACACAGATTCAATTCTACAACACACAGAAAAACTTTTGACGTTCGGCAACAAGTCGTACGAAATGAGAAAATAGTCTATCACACTAGAACCATGGACAGATATAAAGGTGAAGTCTCCACTGTAACAACCGTGATTGGATCCATTTACAATACACAAATCAAAACAAGCACACAGGTTTAAGAGGCGTTCACCAAAGCATTGAGTACTGGATCATTTGTTGAACGTGATTTCTTAAAAGGATTAATGGGATGAACTGGATCAGCAAATAAATAGGTCATATCAGGGAAAGCTATTTGGAGGTCTGCTGTTCTAGCAGTAAAATCTCCACTACATACTATTTGAGCCTGTGGGGAAACGATTGCTTAAGTCCACGATACAATTTTCTAAAGCTTCAATGTGACACAGAATTTGATGACTGGTAAAACACAGAACCTGTTGGTGGAATATAGACAAAAATAAACAAAATGTCATGGCCAACTTTTAGCATATCCTTAGACACTTTTACACAAATAACATGATCGATAGAAACTTCTATAATTTAATAAATTTATTAAATGTTTTGTTGATTAGTAACAGAAGTCCACCAGATCTGCGACCCATAATTGAATGCTTAAGTGCTTTAGTTCTAAATTTTCTTATTATTAAAGTGATAATCTAAATCAAAGGACTCATGAAGAAAAATGTTTCAATAAGGCATATGACGTCAAAACAAAATGAGTAAAGTCCGAATCAACAAGTTGGCTAGCTAGACCATCAATGTTCCAGAAACGATTGACAGGCTCTCCACCGCTCTATTAGGATGGTCATTGACTGTAACGGGCCGGCCACATTGACTATTTGCTAGCATTGTAAACTGAAGTGTTGACTGGGTTCATCACAGTAAATGTCTCTGTCAGTCTTGTCTGTTTGCTTTTTTCATTGAGTCTAGTTAGTTTGTTTTTTGTTTTGTCTGCGTGTAATTGGAGCTTTAGGGGGTGAAGGATTAGTGGTTTCATTGACATGAGTTACACTAGTGTTCTTCACTTTGGGTTTGGGATGTCCAGGAACAGGAGAAACACCAGCATTGATGCCTGACATTGGCCTGTTATCCGGCGATTTCTCACAGCATGGATAAACAGGACTGTCGAGCTGGGATTCTATGCGACTGTCTACTGAGAGATCGGCGAGACAGGTGTTGGCTTTCCACGTCACTGGGTATGGCAGGGTGGAATGGGGACCGCTTCTCGTCGTTAGGCACTGGGTCAAGACCAAGAATGGTTTCTTGGGGACGCTGCAATGGGTCAGATCGCATAGGAAGGCATGTAGTCAAAAGGCTGGAAGACACAGGGTTGGGGTTTGGCTGGGGTGTGCATAAAACGGAAGAATTGTTACCATGTGGTATTGTGTCAGAAGGAACTGCTGCACTGCCTGAAGGAATTACTTCTATTGCCTTGGGAATTGTGGAGTCTGGGCAATCAGGTTCTTTGGCAGAAATCTGCAGATCATTTCTTTCATCTGATACTGGACACAATCTCGCTCCACATTTGTCAATCACTGTCCTGGTACGTGGTTCACGTTGAGGTTGTGGCAGTTCAGAATTAGTGTTGGTAGGGGGGAAAGAGTTTCCCTGAGATATTGTGGTGCTCATCACGAAGCTGGACTCACTAGGCTTAGGGTCTGGATGCTCGAACGTGGTCCCCTGCTTTCTAGATTCGGCAGTGTTTGGGCGTACTTGTTTGTGGTTGGTTTGAAGGCCCAGGAACGCTCCTTATCTGCTGTCCAGAGGAGACTACTTGGGTTGTTGCTGGGAGGTTGCTGTATCTGGGTGCGATGAAAGTTGAGCTCTGGGACTGGCGGCGTAGAATCACGGCGATTCGATGGCTCACAGTATCCTTCAGAGTGGGCTGGCTGGCCACAATCAATTGTGTCAAACAGATTTGTATTGGTCTGTGTTGACTCCCTGTGGTCCATAGTTCTCAATCTGCTGGTCTTAGCACGGTGTCGCAGATTCTTTCTGTTGTAAACTAGTCGTCCTTTCTGTACATAAACATGTCTTCCCGCATTTCTCTCATCCCTCACAATCTGATTTTGACGGTCAGTAAGGTCAGAGGCGATACGGATTCCTTCACAACTCACCAAATCTCTTCTACATTCTCTGACCCGAGAGAGAGAGAGAGAGAGAGAGAGAGAGAGAGAGAGAGAGAGAGAGAGAGAGAGAGACAGAGAGACAGAGAGAGTGAGAGAGAGAGCACTGAACTGTTATTGATCAGGACAATAGCCCATACAATTAGAATGTCCATAGAAGTTCAATATCAAGTGACAAATCTAGTTCAAACATTGATAGTGTGAATGAAGTATGCTCAATTTTACACAAGACGCTGCACAGATAAATACTTTCATAATAAAACAGCTTTCAACTCTGCTTGATGATTCGTTTCGTTGAATAATGCGGACAGCGTGAAAGTACCATAAACTTTACAATAAGGACACATCACATGTAGGGTCCACTACCATTAGCTTTTTTTTTTTTTTTTTTTTTTGATAGGGATTGCTCGTTCATTTTCGTTGTCCTGAGTGTGTTTGTGTCTTTCCTGAAGAAGACCAAAGAGGCCTAAACGCGTCGTATTTTGTCTTGTGATTCGTTTGTCTACGCTTTCTTGGCGGTTCGCTATTAATTACATTTATTCTTTTGTAGGGACTCAACACCGGTAAAACTCTGTACTATCATGTTCACGTAGGACTCAACACCAATAGCGCTTTGTACCATCATCTTTGTTACGGGTCCAAAGAGCAGTAACGCCTGGTACCTCTATCTGCGCAAAGGGAATCAACATTAACTGGCTCCAATACTATCATCTTTCTGTAGGGATTCAGTATCAATAAGGTCCAGGAGTATCATCTTTGTGTAGGGACTAATCACCAACAAGGTCTAGTTCCACTGCCTTCGTGTATAACATTTCTGCACTTGAAGACAGATGGGTACTGGGCCTTTGTGGTACTGGGGCCTATTATGGACAATACATATACTGTGAGTACTTATTCAGCATCTATTATAGGAGACGAAGCTCTAAGTGCCCAGCGATCCATGCTGCTGTTTATACAACGGGTTGTCAACTTTAGTAGAGCCGGCTGAACAGCTGCTTGCTAGTACTAAATCATTCGTTTCTTGTGTCTATCAGTCGAATAAATGTTACTCGGTTTTTCACTTATTTCTTTGTTAGCTCATGGATAAAGCATGTTGTGTATACATGTGTCATCGATACCACCGGCAAGCTTCTCTTGTCTCCAGAAATCTGATAATGGGATTTAGGTGTATGCAAGATATTATATGTGAGTTCACACATTGAACCACGGTTTATAGTATCATTTGGAGGACTTTTCGTGAAATGGAGTCTGAATCAGTGCTAACGCCAACAGTAGACAGTGTACGTGCATGCGTGCGTGCGTGCGTGCGTGCGTGCGCGCGCGCGCGCGCGCGCGTGTGTGTGTGTGTGTATGTTCAGGTGGAGGTGGACGGACGGTGGGAATGCTTTTATGCGGGACGAAGGGCTGGAAGGGGTATTACACGCCCGTTGGGGACTTCTCCAGAGACCGTTCATGATTTCGAAAAGGCCCACTACATGAAATGTCAGATCCGATATATCCAAATGAACAGCGATATGTGAAAGAAGAAAAAGATGCACCCACTAATGCCAGTGGAACCCTCACAGTATTGTCCTCAAGCACCGATCCAACAAGCCGGTGGCAATTCCTCACCGCCCTTGAATGCCTGCGCTGTGTTGACATGGGGTGCAGGCACACCCATGGCGTTCTCTTCAGACTTCAAGAGATCCAAATGCGCCATGGCAGATGCCATTGTGTAATGACCACTAGACGCATCACAATCAGAAATTCCATTGAAGCGCCTCAATTGGTGTATCAGCACGTTTTTCATGACTGCAGAATCCATCAGCAACACACTCCGCCACCGAGGATGCTGCTGTGCGCACATCAAAGCCCCATTCGCTGCCGTTTTAATGACAGCCAAAAACAGCCCAGGATCAGACACAGCCAAGCTAACGCGGTCTCTCTGAAGAGGATTCTGGCTTGCATTCTTTCTCGCTGTCAACGTAACTTTCCCTGTAGCCTCTGGGTATTTTCCTGAAGGCTGTCTAAAATCAAGAAAAAAAAGATACACTCTAAGGTGCCAGTGGGTCCTGAAGACGTTTTGTCCTCAACCGCTGAACCAGCCAGCTGGAAGCGATTCTGCATCCTTGGGAGCCTGTGTTTTACTTGACATTAAGTGCAGGCCCGCGCACGGCTGTGTATTAAGACGTATAGGGACATACCTAGCGAATGCCGTTTTCTGATACCAACTAGTCGAGACACAACAGAACCTCCACAGACACGTCTTAGGCAAAACCAGACTTTGTCTGGTTCAGTTTGCCTTCGTTAGTGACAAGATTTCATGCCACCAGTCATTGGTTACTGCCGGAGGGATTCACAAAATCTTCTAAGCTTAGTTCGTGAATAAGAGATTACTAATCCAGGTCAATTGCAAATTTGACATAGTAACTTAACGTACTGGAGAGGATATGAGATAGGTTTTTTTTTTTTTTCACTGCTGAATAGAGCCTTCCAAGACCTGTAAGTAAAAGATGTCTGTCATGAAGATAGCATGCCGTGGGACCAGTTTCACCAGACAAAAATGTGGAAATAATGGTAAAAGAAATCTAGTTCTTCTCACTTCGCGCTTCAGAGCATTAGAGTACAAACTAGAACAGCTAAATAGTGATTAGGACCTGGCTAGTGAAACAGATACATAGGGAGACCTGTGGAGAAAAAGGGGGGGAGGGGAGGAGAGGTAGGACATGTACGGTTAAGCTTACGCAATGAGTTTTCTTTAGCCAAATAAACAAGCAAACAAAAAACTACCACCATAACAACAACGACACCGCCACCACCACCATCACCACCACCGCCCCACCACCACTATATTCCCATGTAGTTGAAAGTTCGTCCCATGGCAACTGTCAGAACTGGGGGTGAGGAAGCTTGCACGCTGATTGGAACAGGCTCGCGGGCGACCCTGGAGTAAAAGAGAACCTTTAAGAGGTTTTGTGACACAAAGACAACTTCGTTGTCTGCTGTAAGGTCAAAACATAAACACGGGATGAAGTACAGAACGCCAGCGTCACTGGTCCTGGACCAACTGATGTTTCTTCTCTGAAATATGAAAATGTTCCGATGTCATTAAGTGGCTCAACAATCTGATGACATCAGCAGTGGCTGGCATGAAAATCAGCAGCTGACGGAGTGTGCATTCCAGGAGATTTAAAACGTGAGACATAAACCTGTTAAGACCAATGTCACATTTGAACGCTGAGCAGAAGCAGTCCAGATAGCTCATACAAAAGAACCACGACATGACGTATCTCGATCTGGTAAAACCTCATGGATAAGTCACTCCGAACATGATCAAACTAGCACTTGAAATGTGTCATGTAAAAAAAAAGACAACAATTGACTTTTCATTGCTTCTTGGCCAGGTTCTCCACAAACGATTTCATAGCATACTGGGTCAGACTAGAAACTGGTTCAAGATGGGCTGAACACCGTCTCCATTTAGCAGTACAATTTTATGGATACTCTGTTATCACTTTACATGCTGTCACTGATGACACAACAGTCTCTTCAACTGAGGAAAATGAAGCCTGCAAAGTACCGAGACACTTAGCCGAAATGGGTCACTTAAGTCAGGATGCTAAAACCCTAATATTTCACGATTAAACAGTTAGATTAGACAGTCAATATTGCGATACACAAGCAAGCTATTTCAACAGTGACAGAAGAAGTGCCATTCATGAACCCTGGAAAATGGTATAATGACTCCTTGAAAATGACAAAGACGGGAATTGATGCCAGTAAAGAAGGCTGCAGGTGGCCTCCCTGGCAATTCTTTTGTGCAATAGGAGCAACAGCAAAGTGGAATTAATGGAGGCCAAAATGACCAAGTACATAAAGAAATGGGTTGGCAGTCCACATGGTCAAACTGACACAGCATTCAACCACCGCAAGCAATTGAATTCAATCATGATAAACATAGAATAAGCAATGCAACGTTTGCTATTGTTCAAGAGGCCATTATGAACACATTTGTAGCTTTAACCCGACCCATGCCGAAGACTAAAGCGGACTCCCGGCTGGGAGGTCGTGGGTTCGAATCCCATCAGAGTCATGTGGGTTTTTCTGCTCCGACCGGCTCCTACCCAGAGTTGAGTTTGCTGCGGACTCAGTTGGGAAGACTGGGACCACACAGTCGAGTTTCATCCACTTAATGGATGCGTTTCTGAGAGTGTTGCTCAAATTTCCTGACCAACACTGCAGGTGCCTGTATCTCTCGGGCTGGTTGACGCCGGGATATATTATGAAAGGAAGCGTAGAGTACAGCCCTGTCATGTAGTCTCAGACCGAAATGGAAATCCGTAGCATCATCTTCATCATCCTCATTCTCATCGATCAGCAAAAAAAAAAAAAAGTCTCAAATTCTGTGGCCCTTCATGCCCTGCTCTCATGGTGACCTCAGTTTCGATGTCTTCTCCACGTCTGTGGCCTTGGTTTGGTTCCTTGGGGTCACCGGTATCGGCGAGTCCATGGGGGCTGTCGTTGGACGGACGTGGTGGCGACCTCCGGAGGGAGAGCTCACTCACGCCGGCTCCGCGACTAAGCAATTACTGTCGTCAGTAGTAGGGGGCTTAGTAGGTGGCGTCCTGCGTATGTTAGATCAGAACAGGCGCCACTGAACACCATCGAAGTGACTCGGCAGCAGTGCAGTGTCTCCTCCGGTGGGTTGCCTCTTGACGACTTGACATTGACTGCTCCTGTGGATTGCCGGTGCCGGGGCTGCGGCGGGACCACCGGGCTGTGGCTGTGGACGGGGTGTCGGAATGAGCGGCGTGGGTGCACTGCCTCTGTTCGAATCCCCGCCAGGCCGTTTCGGTACAGGGGTATTTTTCCCTCGGAGTTAACATTGGTTCTGATTCCATTTCCCATAAAGTTCTTCGAATGAGACCAAAACAGAAGTTCCATTTGTGAACGCACGCATAACATCTTGCACACACGTACAATCCCGTCACCAACTTTCGGAAGAGGCTAGTTTGGCCGTTGGTATGGATGACACGTTACACATAGCATGCATCTTCCCCGATGATGGTGTATGGCTGCCTTAATGGCTAGACAAGAAATGGTCATACACAAAAAACTCCACTCCCTCCCTTTGTTGGGTAGATTGAATTAATCTTTGTCTGTCTATACAGGGAGTGTCCGCGGGAGTATCCGCCTGCGTACGCAGAAGAACAAAGACAGTGGCTGGCACTAAAAAAATAAAGTCAAGGGCAGGAGTCATATACAGTTCTGAAGGTGACACCGACTCTGAGAGCTGCCTTGCGTCACATGTCAATGCAGGCGAGACTTCTTTGGAGTGCGTTTTCCCACGCAGTCTACTGTCCTTGTTGGCTTTGCTGGACTGCTTTCTGGATACACTCGGCGTCCTCTTCTTTCTTCAGCTCCTCTAATATCATGCCTTTTTTTGTTTTCCTTTTTCACGTTTGACTACCATTTCATTTGTGATGATCCTAGCCCCTTGTCTGTTGGTCTGTGTGTGGACTGTTATTTCCCTCATCTTGAAGTTTTCCTTTGCCACGTCCACTACCTCCTCAACTTTCCATTTTCTGCTAGTCTTTAGCCTGGGCCAGATTGACTTGACAACTTTTTTTTTGCAAATCTTCAAGGTTCGTAAATAACGTCGCTTTACTTACTTTGTATTCTTCGAGGATGCATTTCAGAGGAAGCTTCAGTTTTGCATGGTGACAGTAGAGTGAAACCTCAGTGAGACCCGGAGGGACACTTAGCCGTTTCCTTGGATATGTGCTGATTTTGACCTTCATTGATTCCACAGTGCTGGTGCCGATTTCGTACATCAATAGAGGGGAACAAGAGTTTGGGATTAGCATGAACTGCAAATACAAGATCTTGTATTTGCCAGGGAGCCCACACTGCTCTATTATCTGCAGAAATTCTTCTGCGATTAGCTTGGTTTCTTCTCTCGTCTTTGTGTATTTCAAGAAGTCATCATATCACATCCAAAGGCTCTTTACTAGTTCTCTTACAGTTGGAATGGCTTGGTTAGCTACAGTGAACTTGAGCGCTTTTGTTATTTTTCCTTTCCGCAGGGAGAGGCTTCATGATTATTTTAGCGTAAAATTAATTCCAGACGAAGTTGCTTATTTGTCGAACTGCTTCAGTAGTTTTTTGTGTCTCATCTTCCTTGGCGATAAGCATCTATGAAGGCCTTTACATGAAGGGGGGGGGGGGGGGGGGGGGGGGGGGGGGTTGGAAATGATTTCCAAGAGCTGCCGGACCTCTACAGCTCATGACAGCTTTCAAGATGGCCTCCTTTGCCAACACAAACAGTACTGGAAATATTGCACAGCTCTTTGCTATGCCAATGTCCAGATTGACCCAATCTCTTGTGTATTCTTTTGTGGAGAAGCTCATTGACAAACCATGGAAGTACTTCCTCAGCTTTTCCCTGATGTTCTTAGGGACATGATACTTGATGGTGGTCAGTTGAAGTATCTTGTGTGGAAATGATCAGCATGTATTTGTCAGATCGGGCCACACCATATCAAGGTCCCGTTTTTTCTCTGCTCAGCTCTTTGGATTGCTTATCGAATCATAGTGACACATTCTACACAGCCAGAATCGCCTCGGCTGCCTCCTTTCTGGACGGATGAATCTAAGAGATATTTAAATAGGCTGGTTGTCTTGACATTCAGAAGTGATATTGGTCTAAACCGGTTGATGTCACTCGAGTTTAGCTCTTTCTGAATGAACGTTCCACCAGCTATCATTCACTGGTCACTGATCTTCAACTTTGTACATGCTGATCTTATGATTTCCTAGAGCCACTCAAAGACATTGGGACATTTGCCATGCAGCATTTCGTATTCGTTTTGAACCAGACGCAGGTTTGGCTCTGGCTTTCTTAATCACATTCTTTACCTCCTCCAGTATTGGTTGTTTGCCTTTGAACTTTTTCTCTGCTTCCGTAGGCGACACCAAACCCTGGATTTTAAGTGATGCTCTGCTCTGAAGGTCACATTCTGTTTCTTCGAGATGCTGCTCAAGAGTGTCTTTGTTCATTGTGAGTGTCCCAGATGTTGGCTGCTCGAACAGGTTCCTGGCGAACTGGAAGTGGTATCTGAAGAGGCAGTCTGGGGTTTTCTCCTGTTTACAAGTTCTTCTGGTTGATTCTGCTTTGCTAGGCACTATATTGTGCTTTCATGTCTTCACAGTGCTTCTCTAAACCTTTCTCTACAAGCTTTGAGGCAGCCTGGATCTGTTTTTGATATTCTTATTTTTCGTTTGGATGTTTTGTGGAGGTGTCTGCATTTTTGGTTGTTTCACTCACTAGGCTTCCGGCATGTTCTGTATACAAAATCTCCAAATGTGGCTAGTATTTGCTCCAGTGTGCTCTTCCCTATCAGCACATCCAGCCTTTGGACTATGTTTTCGTCTAATTTCTCCCACTTTTGCATTTGTAGGTGGGAATTTAGGTTTCTGGCATTGCCAGCTTTCCCTTTCTGAATAAACAGCGTGGATGTTCTTGGCACAGTGGTTTCAATCCTGACCTTGGCTTTCCTACTACATCTAATCTGTTGATCCAGCGCGCTGCTGTTCCTTCATCAGAGTCTTCATGCAGTCCTTTTTCGTTCTGTGAAACTCCATGCCGCCCTAAGTGAAACATTTTCCTCCAAAGACACATGGGAGTCCTCGTGTTCATTACACATAGTGCAGGAAGAGAAGTTGCTTTAACTCTGGTCTCAAGGTGAACCTCGGTAAGAGATGATTCATAACAAGAATGCATTTTGTGTCTGTGTTTGTCAGTGCTGGCACTTTATGTCTTGGTGCATGCAAATGGATGTGTAATGTGTAACCTGAAAATGAATCTAGCATGTAAATGGATGTGTAATGTGTAACCTGAAAATAAATCTATCTTCTATTTTTCATCTCTTTTATAAAAGTCAGTCCCTATACCTACCCCATTACCCCTGCCACTGCACAAGAATGCATGCAGTCAGTTTTGTGGTGTTACGGTTACTGGTGCTGACACTAGTCAGTTAAAGCACACGGACGTTTGGCCTACAAGGTTGCCCTATGAATTGTTGAAGACACCATGACGCACTTATTAGTGTTACAAGCATCAAGCAATGGTCTGCCCGTAGTCAGATGGAATGACGGCGGTGAGGTGAATATGTTGTCAAACAAGGAAGCTGAAAACTATATTCAGATGTATTACGGATGTCCAGAATAGCCAGTGAATGCATTATTTCTACAGGTGTTTCTCATTGCTCACCAAGATCAAACGTTTGCGACACGAACCAGAACTTTGACAAATACAAATATCAGGTCAAAGAAATCATTTCCAGTCATCATTTTCACTTGTGTGTGATTGTCTGTACAGGAGTTTCAGCATGTTAGTGCGCCATGCCCTTGAAAAACAACTAAACCAAATAATAATTAAAACATGGATCTTTCAGAAGTGAAGTGGAGATTTGCTAGGTGGTACAGATACTATCTTGTGGATACGCGTAGACACGAATGAGTGTGTGCTGTGCATAGAAATGAATGGTATCAAAAGTGTACCAATTGCTGTGTGTTATATACATATACCTGCAAAAGATTTATACATATCAGACATCTCCCGGAATGATAAACTGGTACCTGAGATCTAAAAGTATACACGCAACTTGCTACTCCAGAAAACTCGGAAAGGAATGCCTGTTGTCCGTTATCTTTTTTGTCATTCATTAGACATTGGCAAGATGCAAGAATCATGTCAGTTTGACTTTATTATTCATACAGTCCACATAGTCGATTTCCTAACTGCCAAACACGTTAAAAAGAAGAAAACTGGCCTCTTATATTATTAGTTTTGATGTTCGTATTAATTGGAACATTGACAAAAGGTCTTAACGAGTATACAGGTACACCCCCCCCCCCCATCCCCACCCCCACACACAAGCCACACGCGCACACACGCACGCACGCACGCACGCACGCACGCACGCACGCACGCACGCACGCACGCACACACACACACACACACACACACACACACACGCACGCACACACGCACACGCACACGCATGCACGCATGTGTGTGTGTGTGTGTGTGTGTGTGTGTGTGTGTGTGTGTGTGTGTGTGTGTGTGTGTGTGTGTGTGTGTTGCGTTTAACCACCTTTGCCACGTTTCTTTTAGTAATCCATTTATTTTCATTTGTCAATTTTTGTGCTTATTTTTTGTTGTTAACAGTAATAAGAATGCAGGACAAAGTGTCCTGTGATGTAATTTGTGATCTTTTCGACGGGATAAGACGTGGCTTTTTTTAAAGATGACTTTTAAACCTAGGCAGTCTGGGATCCCGACGGCTCTTTGTTCGCAGAACAACGCTCAGGGATATAAGAATCAAGAGGAAAATGACTTAAAATTGGAAAGTATAAATGTGGCATCTTGCCTTTGAGGTTTCCATTAACAGTTATTTGAACTTCGAGAGCAGGGTGTGTCCCTTGTTTTAGGTTGAGCAGTTCCAATCTTGATTCTATTTACTATTCACAGAGGAAATTCGGCAAACACCGATTGAGGTGCCAGGAGCAGGGGCGACCACCCTCAACCAGTCGGGTTCCCAGGTGGCTGATGGGGGGGGGGGGGGGGGGGGGGGGGGGGGGGGGGGGGGAAGCAGATTTGAGGATTAGCTCCGATAGAAGTCAGGCTTGCCTGGTCGAATAAGCAGTTCCGGACAAAATGGCGATATTCCTAGCCGGATGGGTTTGGATATTAGGCGGCACTGTTCTCTCCACTGAAATACCCTACATGTCCAATAGCATGAGCATCATGCCATCAAGAGTCGCGCTATAAGCTCGTAGCCTTGGGAAAGGACACCCCAGTGAAGAAACCACCTCAAACTATTGACAAAAAAAAAGCCGGGCAGACTGGACTCGTCAGCCCAGTAAAGCAACCAGTGTAGTTGAGCGTTCACTCTGATATAAAAACAAGCCGAAGTCGGATGTGCTGGTCCTGACTTGTCAGGGGCATAACGCATCCACACCCATATGACAGACAGCCGTAGAACCTCTCGATATGGCGCGCGTCCGTTGGAGATCCGCCAGGCTGGTGGCCCACGTGCCCTGTTCTGTGGTGCAACCAGGCGGCGGGTGACACGAGAAAAAGCGACTGGCTATGACAGGAGAAAGGAGGTGAAACCAAAACTGTTGAGGGTGCTCCAGTGGAATGCAAAAGGAATCACCAAGACGAAGCTCTCCTGTACTGAAAGACTCTACAGGGAGAAGGTCGACGTTGCTTGCCTTCAGGGACCACATCAAACAGAAACACCTATGCTTTATGGTAAGGGGCTACCAGACCTATCGTGTGGACAGGGAAGGGAGACACAAAGGTGGAATCGTCATCTTGGTAAAGAATCACATACAAGCAAAGCATATTAGAGTGGATACTGACTGAAAAAAAAACGCAGAAATTACTGGGGTGGATATCACGCTGCATGATAAACAAATAAGAATATACAATGTATACTGCCCGCCAGAGAAACAGCTTTCACTGCATGTCATGAATATTGTTCAAGATAGCTGCTTAATCGTCGGTGACTTCAATAGCCACTCTCACAGCTGGGGGATACAGCAAAACAAACTCCAGAGGACAGGAGGTAGAGGACTGGCGGATTGAACAGCAACACCTGCTGAACCTCCCAGATGATCCTCCTACTTCCTACACACGCAGGTGGCTAACATCAACATCACCAGACTTAGGCTTTGCCGACAACAACCTGCAGACAAGTGCAGAAAGGACAGTGTTAGATCAGTTAGCTGGAAAATCAAGTGAATGCAGCAAGAGAGAAAAAGTAGAGAAAGAACCAACAACAGAAAACAACATCGGCCTAAAAAAAAAAAAAAAAAAAACAGCTTCATATGCAAAAGCGGTCATGCAAACTGCAAGAAACACTCGAAAAGAAAAGCTCTCAGCATGGAGAAAGATTGAAGGAAACTATGTCATCTTGCCAGAGCCATGAACAATGATAAACCATCGGCAGCACCCATTGTTCTAGAGGAAAATGAAGAAATCCTGACCGGCAGACAGGCTGCAGACCTCTTTATTAACAACTTTGAAAGGATCAGCAACATCAACATCTCTAAATGCAGAGAAAAAGAACTGTTACAACAACAGAAGAAGTACAGTAACCTGGACACAGAGGAAGAAGTAATGAAGAAACCCATCACAGAAACAGAACTCAACGATGGGATAAAGCAGCCACAAAAGGAAAAAATCACACCAGGATCTGTTGGCATTGCAAATGAGATGTTGCAACACTTTGGATCGTCTGCACGGAAACGCTAGTGGACATATCCATCGGCGGCGGAAAAAAATACATATACATGTGTATCTTAGTCATGGAAAGATGCCATTATGATCCCTATCCACGAAAATGGAAAAGACAAAAACAAAGCAGACAGTTACAGACCCATCGGTCTTACCAGCTGTATTGGAAAACTTATGGAGAGACTTATCAACAGCAGGCTGACTTGGTACCTGGAGAAGAACGAGATTATCTCTGACAAGCAGGCCGGATTCACACAACATAGATCCACAGAGGATCAGGTCGCCTCTATTGCACAAGAAATAGAAGGTGAGCTCCGAGACAAGAAGCACACCATAGCAGTCTGGATCGACCTAGAAAAAGCCTTTGATAAAGTCTGGGAAAAACCGTATGAAGCTGAGGATGCACCAGTATGGGATCACAGGCCACATGCACAACTGGATCAGCCAGTACCTGAGCAAACAGAAGAGGCCGGGTACAAAATAGGAAGCATCAGAGCAAGGAGAAAACAATGGAAAAAGTGCATCTCACAAGGGGGAGTTATCTTCCTCACGCTGTTTATCATCTTCATGAATGATATATCCTGGATGGCATTCCTGTATGGATCAATGGTACAATTTATGCAGATGACCTTGTCATCTGGTGCTCTGAACAATATGTTACAACAGCCACAGTACGCATCCAGGAGGCCATGAGCAAGATAGGGACATGGACAAAGAAATGGTTTGCGACCATCAATGCCAGGAAAACATGATATACTATCTTTAGCCTGGCTGTAAAAGAACGAAGTACACGCCTCCTGGTGAATGGTCATGTCCTTCAACAGGACAAGTCACCAACCTGTCTAGGAGTCACCTTTGTTTCAAGAATGACCTGGAAACGACAGATCGACAACTGCACGGCAAGGGCCAGGCTGCGCCTGGCATTGATGAACAAATTATCGGGAACATCCTGGGGTGCAGACCACACCATTCAGAAGCTGTACCTTGGACGAGTAAGACCTGTCCTAGAATATGGAGCGTCTGCGTGGGGGGCAGCATCCAAAACCAACTTTAACAAGGCCTCAAGAATTCAGAATCAGGCATCCCGGATCATTGCAGGTGCACTCAAGTCAACTCCGATCCAAGCCGTGAATACTCTAACATGACTTCAGAGCCTCGAAAGCAGATGAAATACTAAAGTCCTCATACAAGCTGCCAGATTTAAGAGGACATAGAATCACCCAATGCACACAAGAATGTCAGAGCGTACCAAGGGCAGACTGAAGCGCAGCAGCTTTGAGCGCAACGCAAGCCAAATTGAGAGACAGGATCCTGAACTTTTGCTACAAGGGAACAAGACAGTTCCTTTACACAGTTCACTGCCATCATGGAAAAGAAATCAATTTTCAGAAATCAGCGTCACCATTCTTGGCATTCTAACAACAAGCACATAGTCGGAACTGGAGAGGAAAGCAGTAACCCTTCACTATATAATGCAAACATACCCCAAAGAGTTCTGGACACATGCATGTACAGATGGCTCAGCAGAAGAGGCCACCTGAAACGGAGGTGGAGAATTTTCATGAAGCTTATGGATGGAACTACTGTCCAACAAGCCATTACGAGGGGCAAGTTCTTCACAAACTTCAAGGCTGAGGCAGATGCACTGCAATGAACAGCCAGAACACTGTTTGAAAAATAGGGGCCATACAGACCAATGTCGTCATCTTCTCCAATGCTTTATCAGCACTGCAGGCCGTTGAAGATCCTCGAAACACGGAACCGAACTCCCTTGTCTCTGCCCTCATTATTTTTCACCAGTCCACTTAGAATACCGTCACCCAGCGGATAACCGCACTGCAGAATATATGGCAATGAGGAAGCTGACCAATAGGCAAAGAAACGAGGACAGCAGCCCCAACTGCATCTAGAAGTCTCCTTTAAAAAAAAATCAAAAGCATTATTGACGAGAAGCAAAACGAAGATGCCTTGAGGCTTGAGCAGCACCCAGACTTCAACGAGAAAGCCATGCATGCTATCTGCTGCCCAGATCAGACCAAGTGAGCATTGTGAGACTGTGGACATGGCACTCCAGACTGAAACATCACAAGTTCCCCAAATTTCCTATTGGCGAGTCCTCAGGTTGCCCATGCGGTACAGCCCGAATGGCAGTGGAACACTTCCTGCAGGACTGCCCCACACATAAAAAGTTAAGAGCAGAGACTGGCCTGCCAACACATGAACAAGTGAACTGAAAGGCGTCCGCCATACAGCAGCCTTAGTCAGTGCACTAGTGCCTCTGAGATTCCTGTCTGAGTGTACGAACAAGCAGATTGAGGTGAATGTGGCATATGCTCAGTAGTAACGTTTCAAACATGCACAAGGAACAAAGCAACATACATGAACGCTATAGTCTCTCAGCATAGAATCAGAACATTACGGACTCATATGAAAAACGTTATCTTATGGGCTACGTGAACAAACGAAAATATTTGAAGAATACTGATTAAAACTGGGTCAATGTCAGTTGCCTTTGAGCGTCAGCGTACTGTTTCTTCTTCACAGTCATCTTTTTACCTTCCTCCTTCTTTGCCTCCTCCTCGTGGTTCACCTTGTCACCGACATTCAAAACACTCCCATCCTCAGAAGCTCTTGGTATGTGGCAATAGAAAGCAGCAGAGAGGTGTTCAAGCTGGATCTGGGTCAAGGAGGAACAAAAGTGAACTTCATAAGGCTTAAATTTCCTACAAATAAATATCAGGTGTCCCCAGTGGCTCAGTGGTCAGTGCGCGAGTCATTAAGTGGAAAATGAGCATGTCCGAAGGGGCATGGGTTCGAAACCAAGCCATGGCTCGTCCCGAGATGGGAAAAAAAAAGGGGGGCAGCAGAGGGACGTCCGGAGTCATGAACCGGGTGTGGCCCAACCCCCCTAGAGTGTCAGGAGTTTAAGGGGCCGAAACACTTGTTTGAAGGGGGCTTCTCTTCTGAGGACTCTCTGCTGCCACGCTCTCCACGAGTTTCTTTCTACTGATGCATGGGTAAACCATTGACTTCCGGGAACAGGCCGGAGGATGTCCGGGAAAGACCGGAGGACACTGGGAAAGACCAGGACCAAGGGCTCTGTGGGCTGGCTCCCCACTTTGCCTTCAACATGTGGCTACTAGAAACAAGAGGAAAAAGATGCTCCCAGGATTCACCGAAAGGGGGGAGAGAATGATGAATCCATCGGTGCTCAACCAATCATGACTGCAAATCCCAAACGGACTATGAACATGGGACCAAATGGAATATCCATGTGTCTGTGGAAAGCGTTTCGCTACCACCCGTGGCATGAAGATCCACAGAACAAAGATGGGATGTGTGAAGGCTCATCTTAATGAGCAGCAGCGCACTGCATCAGCAGCTAAAACGTCGGAAGACCAAAGCCAGGATTTAAACCACAGTGCCAAGGACATCCACGCTGTTGGTTCGGATGAGGAATTTGCACAGGCCCTCGATGCCAGGCGCCTGAAACTCAACCTGCCACGAGCAAACGAGACTGAAGATTGGGAGAAACGGATGCAAAAATCGTCCAAAGACTTGATGCGCTGATAGGGAAAAGCACCCTAGAACACAAACTAGCCATATATGGGGACATTGTGTATGCCACATGTAGAGACGCCTATCGAGCAAAACTACCTAAAGAGAAAAACACCTCCAAAGAAATCCAGACAGACGCCAAGAAGAGATGGACAAGATCAGGGTCCAAAAGAAAATCCTCAAGAAGCAAATGAAGACCGCACTGCCAGCTGAAAAACAAGGCTTGGAAAAAACTCTGGGAAGACCTGAAAGCAAAACACAGCACCCCCAACAAAGCGGAATCTGCGAGGAAGAGGAAGAGCAAAAAGAAGAAAACACAAGAGCGCTTCTTCAGAGACCCCTTCCAGTTTGCCAGAACTCTGTTTGAGCAGCCAAAATCTGGGACCCTAAGTGTGGACAAAGAAGTTCTTGAGCAGCATCTGAGGAAAACATACTCTGACTCACAGAGCAAAGCACAACTCGACATTCAAGGTCTGGTGTGGACAACCAACCCTGAGGAAACAGTTCAATGACAAGCCTCCAACGTTGGCGGAAATCAAGAAGGTGGTCGACAAAGCCAGAGCCAAATCATCACCAGGGCCAAACGGAATACCTTACCAGCTGTACAAGAAATGTCCCAAGGTGCTGGAGTGGCTCCACAGGCTGCTGCGATCAGCCTGGAGAAACCAAAAAATCAGCGGATACGGCAGATGGTGTGTGCATCCCCAAAGAGCAAAACTCAAGTGACATCAGCCAGTTTAGGCCAATATCACTACTGAACGTCGAAGGGAAATTCTTCGTCTCTGTTATGGTAGCAAGGCTGACCAAGTACCTCATGGAAAACAAGTACTTGGATGTGTCAGTCCAGGAAGGTGGCATCCCAGGCGTGACTGGCTGTGTAGAACACGCCACAATGATCTGGGACGCAGTCCCAAGAGCAAAAACAGAAAGAGAGAGACCTGGACGTAGTGTGGATTGATCTGGCAAACGCATATGGATCTGTACCCATGAGATGATACAGTTGGCTCTTGAGATGTACCATGTGCCAAAGAACATCGCGCGACATGCTCAAAAGTACTTCAATGGCTTCTCAATGCGGTTCTCTACCAAGGAGTACACAACAGATTGGATCAACTTGGAAGTGGGCATTGCAATGGGCTGTGCAATTTCCCCAATACTGTTCGTGTTGGCAATGGAAGTCATCTTGAAAGCAAAAAACAAGCAGCGCAAGACAAACAGACCTTGGCGATGGATACAAGATGCCCCCCCTCAAGGCCTTCATGGATGACACTACAGTGATTTCATCCAGAGAAGACGAGTCACGTCATGTGCTGGAGAGGCTATATGACATAGTTGCTTCATCCAGAATGAAGTTCAAGCCAAAGAAATCACGGAGTCTCTCACTGAGGAAAGGAAACGTGGCCGAATCTGTGGTCTTCAGTGTTGCCAACCAGGCCATTCCAACAGTTACAGAAGAGCCAGTTAAGAGCCTTGGAATATGGTATGATGATACGCTGAAAGACACACAAAGAGCAAAAGAAACCAAAACAGATGTCGCTAGAAGGCTTGGGAGACCATTGACCAGTGTGGGCTCCCTGGCAAATACAAGGTCTGGTGTCTGCAGTTCATGCTGATACCAAAGCTCCTATGGCCTCTGATGATATACGACATCTGCATCAGCATAGTGGAGGCAATGGAATCCAAAATCAACAAGTTCACAAGGAAATGGCTTGGTGTCCCACCCTGTCTGACTGACATAGCGCTGTACTGTCGCCAAGCAAATCTGAAACTACCACTGAAATCCATCCTGGAGGAATACAAAACAGGGAAGATCAGACTTCAAAGCATGCTGGAGGACTCAGGAGACAAGGTGGTAGAAGCAATCAAGCCCCAGCTGAAGACAGGCAGAAAATGGACAGTTCAAGAGGCGATGGATTCTGCAAAAGAAAGTCTCAAGATCAGAGAAATAACAGGACACACACAGACCAACAGACAAGGACTGAGGATGACCAAAACTGAATGGTGTTCAAAGGCCAAAGGAAAAGCCAAAAAAGAGACATGATGATTCAGGAGATGAGAAAAGAAGATCAAAAAGGCTCTAAAAAGCAGTCCAGCAGAACCAGCAAGGGCAATGGACACGTGGGAGAATGCACTCCAAAGAAGTCTCACTTGGAATGACATTTGGCACATGCCCCCTCTCAGGATCAGCTTCATTCTCAGATCTGCATATGACCTTCTGCCCTCAAATGCAAACCTGGTGAAGTGGGGAAAAACAGATGACGATCCTTCATGCCCCCTCTGCCATGGAAAAACAAACAGTGGAGCATGTCCTAAGCTCATGTAAAGTAGCCCTGGCTCAAGGAAGGTACACATGGAGGCACAACCAAGTGCTCAAAGAGATTGTACAAGTAGTCTGGGACTAGTACCAACACCACAAAAGGGAAAAATCAGGACTCCAAAAGCACCCGCAACATTCTTCACGGCAGGAGACAGCGAATCATGGCCAAGAACAAGAGTGCCACTCGGAAGATGCAGGCAGAGTCTGCTGGACGGGGCAGATGACTGGGAGTGCACTGCAGACCTCCCAGAATGGAAGAGTCACCCAGAGATCATCAACAAGAGTGGCATGAGACCAGACATAGTAGTCCATTCTCAGTCAACCAAGCAGCTAATCATGATCGAGCTT
>JADBJO010010891.1:32500-42500 GCA_016801955.1 Conus betulinus
ATCCAAAAGTGGTCTTGGTCAGTCTGAAACCTGCCTGTTACCCCACAAGCATATATTCTGCCCATCTGTCCCGCATATCATCCAACCTAACAGTGTAACCAACCTCCTGCTTCAATGCCATCAACTGCCAAATGTCTTTTACACGGAACTGCCATTATCTGTTTACATGTTATCATCACCACTCTGTGGTCTTTAAGATTTTTCCATTGTCCATGTTCCAACCAACCACCGGTTTTCATTGAACTGGGCTTTGTTATTTGAATCTCTGGATCTCTGGAATGACGTAGACTTCGTTGTCCCTGCGCCATGCAACACATGGAATGATCAGAGCAATCCATTATGCTTCACCTTCAAAACCATTCTCCGGGTAGGCTTAAGCTTCTTATGGCCAGTCGGATGTTCCTGTCCACTCTCTGCCTCCTGTCATTGCGGGGCCGCCCTTTCTCTGGCCTGACAAAAGGGTGGTTGAGACAGGGATCTGTGGGGATCTGTTCCTGTCCTCTCTGTTGGATCAAAAATCCTTTCGTTTGATGCCCAGGATTGTCAGTATGCGTCTGGTGTCCATGATGTCCACATTCCTCTCCTTGCTTCCTTCCGCTCTCTGTTTTCTCATGCTAAGCTCTTTTACATCCCGATAAAAAAAAATGTTTGCCTTTTCAATTCAAGGAGCCATAGTAGACCCATTCAAATGAAAACCGGGTGTGGCAGGAGAGAGAGAGAGAGAGAGAGAGAGAGAGAGAGAGAGAGAGAGAGAGAGAGAGAGACTTCTCTCTTTTTCCCTCTCCCCCTCTCTCTCTTCTCCCTCCCTCCCCCCCTCTCTCTCTCTCCTTCCCAACCTCTCCCTCCCTCCCTCCACCCCTCTCTCTCTCTCTCTCTCTCTCTCTCTCTCTCTCTCTCTCTCTCTCTCTCTCTTTCTTTCTCTCTCTCTGACAATACCCGTTAAGTCCCCAAGAACGTATCTGCTACTATTAATCCCCCAAAAAGAGGAAAACCAGGAACACACTACTACGAACATGGCCTACGGCTTTCGTTTTTAATAATAATAATAATAATAATAGATCAATATATCAAATAATATAATGAATGAATAAATAAATAAACAAACAAATGGAGACAGAAGGAAGTAAAAAAAACTTTGAGAAAAACAGTTTGTTGCCCACTAGCCGAATGCTCTTAACAGGCTGGGACAACTCCACTACTTCAAATTCGCTCATGGCGCTCACTGTTCATATGTTCGCCAGATTTATTGTCTGGCTGTAGGCGTTGATGCATATTTGACGTTGTATTGAATTCTTTACTTACTTATTTCAGATGCGTTCCCCTTTTCCCCCTCCTTATTTTGATTTTGTTTAATGCCTTCCTCAGTTCCCATTGATACGGGCATGTGACCCAGTTCAGTTAAAACATTTGTCTTGTCTTCTCTCTCTCTCTCTCTCTCTCTCTCTCTCTCTCTCGCTCTCTCTCTCTCCCCTTCCCCCCCCCCCCCCCCTCTCTCTGTGTGTGTGTGTGTGTGTGTGTGTGTGTGTGTGTGTGTGTGTGTGTGTGTGTGTGTGTGTGAGCGCAGTCGCGAGAGTACACCTTCATGCTGTGTACTAGGAAGAGAAAACAAGGATGATTGTTACCGCCCAAAATGTCACCACTGCACAAAATGTCATCGTGGCATCGTGACTGTTCATTGTGTTATTCACTGTACAAATTGTCACAATTTGCACAAATTTGCACAAAATGTCACAATTGTGACAATTTGTGCACCTGTATGCCTTTTTTTTAAATCACTGCTGCACAAATTGTCACAATTCTCTCTCTTATCTGTGTGGGTGTGGGTGTGTGTGGGGTGTGTGGATGGATTGATGGATGGGTGTATATGCTCTATGATGTCCACGTTTTTTTTTTTTTTTTTTTTTTTTTTTTTTTTTGTTGCGTTTTGAATTTGGCTTGTAATCTATAATTTTGAATTTTATATATAATGTATAATTTTAGTCTGTATTCACTGCACATGTTTACGAGGTGACAGCCCAGACGAGATGGCCCATGTTGGTTGATCAGGTTAATAGAAACAACACGATTTGCCTTGATTCACATGCTCATCTCCTTTGCACACTTGTTAGTCTTCAGCAATTGTTCTCATATACATCCGTACTATGCATAGTATGTATGCAATTTCCACATGTGCTTATAATCGTCCTTTTTTTCTTATACAAGTTTTGGATACATTTTGCCGTTTTTCCATTTAGAGAGCATGAGATTTTCTTTATTCTTCTGGCAGGGGAGCAGGTCTTTCTTCTTTATCTCTTTTTTTTTCATCATCTTCTTCACACACACCACACACACACACACACACACACACACACACACACACACACACACACACACACACACACACACACACACACACACACACACACACACACTCTCTCTCTCTCTCTCTCTCCCCCCCCCTCTCTCTCTCTCTCTCTCTCTCTCAAATTTGAAAAGGTTGTATTAAGTGGTTCAAGAGATAATGCCAAGTTCATAAAAAACGGAAAGTAGGCAAGTTGGGTGTGTGTGTGCGCTGCGCCCAACGGGTGAGCAGCGCACACGGGTTGTTGTCAATGGTTGTCCCCAAGGCTATGCACCTGTGTAGCAGGTTTGGAAAATCTAGCTTGAAAGATGTGGAAAATATTGCAGGAGAAAGGAAATGGGTGTTCACGATCAGCGTGACCTTGATCTTGACCTCTGACTTTGATTTTTTGCCACCCATCATCAGCATACATAGCTAATCAACAAACACATTTGAGAAGGCTGTCTTAGGTGGCTGAAGAGAGACATTACCAAAAATGTCCATTTTGGCCGACGCGGAACAGACAGAGACACACAACAACAACAACAAAACAAAGAAATAAAACAGACTCAAGCGAACTTAATAGTCTGCTTGCTTTTTCGAAAGAAGCGGACTAACAAACCTGACAGAGGTTAAGGCATTTTGTGCAAGAGTGAATTCGAAAATGGGGCATAGGTACTCAATTATCACAACTGCGAGTAGTGACATTTTGTGCAGTCCTTTTGTGCGGTAAACAGACGATCCAACGCAGTCGCAACTCAGCAGAACAACTGGATAAAATGGAACAATGTATTATGTTTATATTGATATTTCAGTTTTTGATTTGTGTGCATCTGATTGATGCTGTCAAGACACTCGAAAACAGCCCACACTATAAAAACGACAAACTCTCTACAGTTACGATGAGAATCAAAGACCTTTGTCGAGGTGTGGAGTATGTCATCAATCAAAATCATCCCTAACATCACAATCACGAAGGTCAGCGTGCCACGCTGTAGAGGGATCCTACAAATTCTCCCAGTAAATCAAGGAGTGGTATACGGTGTGTGCAGTGAGTCGACAACATTCTGTCTCATGCATGTCAAAGTGCCACAAGGCAACTTTGTGCGTGCTCATATTCAAAGACTGACATACTGGTGCAACTCTAGACATTGGGATACAGACATACTATTTGATGAACTGCCACCATTTAGTTTTTTTCTTTGTTGCCCGTTTCAGTTACAAGGTAAGATGCAATCATCACTCTCGAGATGAAAAGTTTGTCGAGTCATCTACACGGCATATGTTCTTTTTGCATTATAATAGCCCTGAAATCAGGCTACAGATTGAGGCAGTTACCAATCACACTTTTGTCTTTGTGCCTCTAACGTCACAGTCTGGATATTTATATTTACCGCTTCAAAATTTCATGAAGTCTACAATTTCGGGGATGGAAATGCATGCAGCACGTTCCTATGTCACCATGGTCAGTTTTCATGGCGCATCCTCTCTGAAATATGTAACCACTACATATGGCTGAGGTTCCGGGCATTAAATGAAAATAAAGAAAGACACATACATGTCTGTGATGGAAAAGATTTACCGGCTAAAGTTTTACTGACATCTAATGTTCATGTGTACACCAAGGAGCTAGTTCATAACGAAGAACTATGCAATTTTCCCTGTTCTTTGAGTCAGAGCAGCAGATTGAAAATATTCTTTTCATTTCTTCCCAACACTGTTATTCACACAAACGCTTTCCAGTGGCTTGTTCAACTGTTGCATTGAACACTATTCCCGATTTCAGCGCCATCTTCATTGCAACCTGAGACAAGAGTGTGAAAATGGTGAAGACGAAACAGAACATTGCTCCTTTAGCAGTGCAGAATGTCAGGGGTTGGTAGCGTCGCTCAACAAATGTTTTAAATACATCAGCTTTAATTCAGCAGCATCACATTCATTAGCAACATATTCCTGTCAAGGAATTGGTGGAAATTTAGCTTCCATACGGTCAAGAAGAGAGCAAGATAACATACTAGGCATTTTTAATAGTTATGAAGTGTTCAAGGTAGGAATTGGTTATAGCTCAGGCTGGTTTTCTGTGCCTTTTGTGTACAGAAAATTTCGTAAGTGGGCTGATGACACTTTGATCTACAACATGAATCATTTTGCTACAACCTTTCAGTATATGCCTTTATAACTCCCATGTCTGTAGTATTTGACTCAATGGTTTTGACGAAAGCAGCTTTTATCCGTCTTATCTCACACACTGATATCCTTTGTGAAATCAAGTGGCGCTCAGAAGATTTGATTTTTTTCCAAACAGTTACGTTTCCTGAACATTACTCTCGTCTGCGTTTTTGTTCACAATCAAAACAAATCTTACATGCTTGTGCAGCATGTCATGTGACTCATACTTTCCTACCATGTGATACTGGTGGTAACAGCGAGAAGGTGGCATTGCCACAGGGATGCATGGACAATGGAACTGCAGCTCATATTGTTCTTCATCAAAACAGTCCACTCACAACCAGAGCGTTCCTCTGTGATGATGAAGATAATACAGTGCCCTACACCCTGGGTATGTAATTTTATGCAGGACTGTCCTGATTATAGTGACGAGTCATTCTGTGTACACCCTTCAAGGGAAGGTTTTCTCTGCACAAACAATCAGTATGTGCCAATCGGTCAACGATGCAACCAGCATTCAGATTGTTTAGATGACTCTGATGAAGTCTGTGCGTCAGTCAGTGTCAGAGGAAAAACTATTACAGAAGCAAAGGAAAATCAGAAACTTTTCATCAACCATGATGGTACAGGCTATTTTACTGAACACATTATGCAATTACATGAAGCGTGCCCTGATACTCATTATATTTGCACAACTGCTTGTTGTATTGTCTCCCTGTCTACACTCGATGCAACGGATTCGCCGACTGCTTATATGGCGCGAGGACGAGCAAGACTGTGGCACACTGACGTGTCCTGGTTTTCTATCAATGCCGAGCTTCTAGAGTGTGTGTTCATAGCGATCATCTGTGTGATGGCTGGGGTCAGTGCTTACAGCGAGATGACGAATGGTCGTGTGATATGACTTGTCCTGAGAGTTGTTTGTGTCAAGGTCAGTCGTTTTGGTGTCCTCGTTTCTTCTCTGCTAGTCTTTTCCCTCAGTTACGTTTTTTGAACTCATCAGGATCAGGAATGGCACTGGGAGATCTACGTTTCCATTCATATCTTATCCATCTGGATCTTTCGTATTGTTACTTAACAAACATTTCAAATGTGAATCTTGCCAATCTGCAGTATATCAACTTAGCAAGTAATGACTTGAGCATTCTTAATATGGTATTTTCTTGGGCTTTCCAAACTTAATTGATCTGACATTAGCAAACAATCCGATGGTTTTACAAAAGAGAATACCAAATAACGTTGTGCATTATGTATTGAGAAAATTAGATGTATCAAGAACAAACCTGATTAATACTGACATCATTTCATCAACGTACCTCCCTCGACTGCGATCCTTGAATTTGTCGTTTTCTTACATTAAGCATATTTCAGCAGTAGGTTTTAAAAATACACCAGTACTTACACAGCTAGATATAAGAGGGAGTCCGGTTAACACATTTCCCTTCGATTCATTGTCCAGATTGAAAGGTGTTAAGCTTATTTCTGCTTCAAACTATCTGTTTTGCTGCTCGAAATTTCTTCCTGAAACTTCTCACACCTTGAGATGTTTGGCACCGCAGCCTTTGATTCCTTCATGCGAAATGTTGCTGCCAAGTGAAGAGCATAGCCTGTTCCTTTGGTTGTTTAGTTTTATTTCGATTATTGGCAATGTAGTTTGCCTCACTCCTGTATGTTTGACAATGAGCAGGTCTAAATCCAATGTGAACACCTTCACTGTTCACTTGTATATTGCAAATATATGTATGGGCCTCCACACAAGCATAGTCTCAATAGCGAACAACATATATGAAAACTCCATCAGTTTTGAAAAGTCGTGGCCAAACAATATGATTTGTAAAGCCGCTGGCGTTCTAGCCTTCGTGTCTTACGAAGTGTCCGTGCTATTAATCTCCTTTATCACAATAGATCACGTGATACTGCTGTACTTTCCATTAACGACGTGGTCATTTTCCCAGACGAAAGCAGTAGTCACATGCACTACCACATGGTTGCTTGGAACTGCATTGGCGTTGACATCGTTCCTTCCCGGACTCTCGGAATGGGAACTGCTTGGCCAGTCTGCCTTATGCCGTCCAATCCAGTTTGATTGCTATAACTCTAACCACGATTTACACCTGTTTGTAATTACTGCCGTATTCAACCTTCTGGTTAGCACAAGTTCAATTATTTGTCAAGCCATCGTTTATAAACAAACGCCCAAATACAGATTTTTAGCCGACTCCAGTAAAAAAGCGCTGTATTCCTCCGTGCATTTGTTGACCAAAGTGGTTGGATTCGACTCCATATCACGGTTTTCTTTTGTTTTTTCCTGTGCGATGGCTGCAGATGGAGATGGTTCCTCAGACCGTTCCACTTGGCTATGACTGTGTTCATGTTTCCTCTCAGTTCTTCTCTGATCCCAATTTTACATATGTGTGGACGGTTGTCTCTGAGAAACGGAAGACAACGCAAGAAAAAAGACTGCTGCAGATTTTAAGGTCAAGACATAAAACACGCAAACAGGTGTAAATATATTCATTATCTGATGATTTGATAACATGCGTACGTTCACCTGTCATCCAAATCATAATAAACTGATTGAAACATGTTCACCAGAACTAGATGATTTATATCTAAAAATACATACCTCATTTAACGCTATTGACCCGCACTTAGCAAATGTACGTTAAGTTTATAAATGAAAAAATGGAGATGCAAAAATTTGAGTTGCTCTGGTGTGTGTGTGTGTGTGTGTGTGTGTGTGTGTGTGTGTGTGTGTGTGTGTGTGTGTGTGTGTGTGAGATGGGGTGGGGGGTCTGTTTAAGGGCAACTTTTGAAATAAACTGTTGTCAGACCATGAGTAACTGGTTAATGTTTGAGGTGAAACACAGACGTCTAACTAGAGTATTTTTTTTTAATGTAATAAATGTAAAATTTAGAAATTTAGCTAATAGTAAAAGGAGAGGGGGGGGGGGGGGTACTCTCTCTCATCCGTCTGTCTGACTGGTAGTTATCAACGTTGCCTGCGCGGGTCTGATAATGGTCATTCCGACGGTAACTTTGATACCGACCGTCTGAGTGTCGAGTCTGGAATGAGAAAGTCAGAGAGAAGAGCACATGAAAGTATTGTAAGATTGTGTTTCTTCCCCCTTTCCATTCCAATACTCACAACACTTGTATTCTTACATATGTTTTTTTTTTCTATATCTATGGCATTGAACTGAGCGATTGTATGTGTGGAAATTGTCCTGTCTATCATTTATACTTTATCATCGTTTCCAGTTTTACAGTAGGTAGAAATCGTAAGGATTCTGCCGGAGGATTTCTCTTTGCTTCCCTTGTTTTCTTCTCGTCTGTCGTGATTCTTCCATTCTTGGCTCTTGTTGTGTTCTGTCCAGCGCTCCCTCCTCTCAACAGTAGCCGACTACTAAGTACATTTTAGGTAATTTGCGTAGGATTTTTGTTAGTTTTTTTTGTGATGTGTTCCCTCGTTTGAATGTATTCTGCTTCGATTTTCTGAATTTTCCGTCCGTTCAATATTCTTTTACTTTCCGTCTTCCCTACTGAAATTGTGGAATATATAATAATTAAGTCTCAAATATAACAGTTTTAAGTATCTATTCAAAATTTCGATAATTTACTTAAACGTGTGTCAACATTTCCAAATCGAATCCGTTTCGAATGTAAATATGTATGAGTAATTTTGAAATGTTACCATCAGAGTGATTTTTTCCAGTTCGTCTGAACCTCAAATCTCATTATAGAGGAGAGAAAGGGAGCAACTGTTGGCGGAGTGAATTGATACTCTCTATTTTTCTTTTTCTTATACATTGTTTTTATATGCCAGAGTGAAGAATTCCTCTTTGCGCCCCGTTCTTACTTTACATGTTTATATATCAAAGTTCAGAACTCTCTTTTTTGCACTCCCCTGTACTTTTTAGTTTACAAATTTATATAGCTACATTAGTGATTTCATTTCCACCCTCTCCCCCACTTCCACTTTACATGATCATTCTGTCATTGCTACAATTGAGAGTTCGTGAATGTTTCACAATCTGTTGTTAGATTTTCTGGGACTCAGTATATGAACTGCTGTTGTTTATGAAATTGTATATTTTACCCTTTCACTTCAAAACTTTTTCATTGAGGAAGATTTAGAGTATTTCTTGGCGCAGGGTCCGAAATTGGGTTATTCTGGTAATATACTAAATGAATACTTTACCAGTGTGGAGAGAGAGAGAGAGAGAGAGAGAGAGAGAGAGAGAGAGAGAGAGAGAGAGAGAGAGAGAGAGAGAGAGAGAGATGTTTGAAAAAAGAAGAGTGGAACAGACGTTGTAGTTGGATAAAATAAGGAAGAGAATAAAAGCCCACCAGTAGTTTGAAAAAGGAAGAGAGAACCCAAAACAGCGACAATTACGGAGGAAACTGAGGAGAGAGGGTAAGATCTAATAGTATGTTTGGTAAAAGAGGAGAAAGAGACACAGAGGCAACTTAAATGAGAATTCAGGAAACTTGAACTTGAATAATAGTCACATGACTGTTGATGTTGATGCTGGTGGTGATAACTGTCATGGTGTTAAGTTCACCTTCAAAGCCCCATATATGTTTCAAAACTTCCTTCTGTAGGTGAGTAACGTGACGAAACTGACTCCTTTTTAGTTAAAAAAAGGAAACTCATGCCACTCCTTGTGCACAGCCTAAGACAAAAATGGCCTCTTTGTGTCTCTTCACTTTTTCATGGCAGTGCGCTAACGCTAAACCACTCCTTTTCCTCTAAAATCTTTCATCACTTGGGACGATTTGATAGGAGAACGATTAGAAAAAAAATCAGTATAGCGAGGTTGGTTTCCATGAAAAAAAAATTGTGCAGCTTGGCTTGCCAAGAACGACTCATTTTTACTGCACTTTTAATTCATTCCGGTCTTGATCGATGGATTGACTTTCGGAGATCATGTGTGGTTTTAAAATTATGCGTGATTCGTTTTTGCGCGAGCAAATTTCACAAAGGATTTCGAGGGAGGCATACGCTTTCTTCGTAAACGGATTTGTAATCCCGTGGAAGACGTGGGCGAACTCTTGGATTAGTACAGGGAGTGCTCATCCTGAGATATATCTGCAAGAAAGCCAGATTTTCAAATGCTCGACAAAAAACGTTTTGAAAGAAAAGGGGTTAGTTACCACCACAGACACAGACAAAACAGATTACAAGACAAGACGCAATGCATTTCGACCTCTTGGGTCTTCTTCAAGCAAAAACAAACATCAATTAGGACAGTGAAAACGAAGAACGAGAAAACACCTATCTTATCATATTCGGCGGGAAAATGGCTGTTGGGCGAAGTTTTGAAGTTTTGGAATGAGGCAACTGAAGGCAGAAATTGAATCAAACTTAAAAGAATAAGATTAAGATTAAAATTATAGTCCCGTCAACAACAAAAGTTATCTCAGGACTGTCACCACGTTTCAAATTACCACGTTCTCAAAAGAATAATGACTATTCCTCGGAACTAAAGAAAGAAACAAACTACAAGA
>JADBJO010010891.1:45000-57500 GCA_016801955.1 Conus betulinus
CAGCAGGCTGAAGTTGTGGAGCCATGCTGGATGAGGTCGCAGACGGGCAATGGATCAGTTTCCATGGGCCTGTTGGCTTGCAGTGCATTCCGCGTCTCTGGCTGCTAAACAGGAGGCACTCCCAAAGGACCTGCAAATCAAAACTAATCAGACATGGGCTCAAGCGAGGTGAAGAGCTCCCTTCCTCACTGCAACCCCTGGATGAAAAGCTTTCATCATAAAGGAGGGGGGAGTGTAGTGATGCACGGTTTCTGCGCTCATAGGCGAGCTCAACGGAAGTGCACCTCGCATGAGAAGTGTTCACTTACACTCAGGTAAACAAGCAGACGAACTCCAGCAGTACGACCCGGGAACCTGAAGAGAGTGATCCGGCTAACTTGTTAGTTTAGGGAGTGCGACCCCAGGCCTTGAAGAGAGCAGACTAGCGAACTTGTAGTTAGCTAGAGAGTTCGACACTCGGCCTTGAAGAGAGCGGACTAGCTAACTTGTAGTTAGCTAGGGAGTTCGACACTAGGCCTTGAGGAGAGCAATCTAACTAACTTGTAGTTAGCTAGGGAGTTCAACACTCAGCCTTGAGGAGAGCAGACTAGCTAACTTGTAGTTAGCTAGGGAACTACGTCGTATACTGCAGTGACCGTAACACTAGTGACAGACCAGTGCTAGGGCCTCCAGTTCATAGGAGACAGTTTTGTCTCTTAGCACTGAGACAGTACAGCCATAGACGGTTATAACGGCTAGGACGGCTTTGACAGTACCACTGCTGGACACTGACAGAAAGACAGTGACTGTGTGACAGACCTTACTTGGTAGTTCATGCCAGTGAAAGGCTTGGGAAAGAATCCTGATGAAACCCCCAAGCCAGAGTCTGGACTGACCAGGTAAGGCAGAGTGCGTGTGTGTGAGTGCAAAAGTGCTGCGTATATATAAAGAACTTCTCTTGAGTGTAGGGAAAACACTTCATTGGTGTCAGAAGGGGGATACACTTAGCACTTTCAATTAGTACAAACCCTAGCTTAAGTTGACAACAAGCAGAAGTTATTAATAGCATTGGGTGTTGGTTGTGTTTTACACAGACCTGGTACTGATTGTACTCCACACTAGCACTTTCCAGTTGCTCCTTTAATAAAAGGGGGAAAGCTTGTGTGTTCAGGGAAAAAGGAAGGGAAATTGAGGTTATCCATGATGATGTGTCCATTCCTTGTGGCAAACCCAGTGACGACCTGCTCGAACTGATTGATTTCGGAACGCAGCAGGGGCCATGGGGAGATTTAATAGAGCCCCCAAATAGCCACTGCATTGGGGGAAGAAAAAAAAGAGTACTCCCTTACGCACCTGGGATGAGCAGCAGTCCATGTATGATTTCTGGTCCCCTCTTTACTCTCGGGGGAAGCAAAAGCATAAGTCAAGTTGCTGAACCCAGTGATGCCAGTTCCTTGCTTGCCGAGCTCCCACCATTTCCGACTCATCCACCAAATTTTTATGGACAAGCTGGTTGAGTTGGAAGTGGGTTCTGCTGGGTCTGCTGAAAAATTGGAACTCCATCCCTCCAGAATGGTGAGAAAGCAATCACCAGGAAGGAGTGAGTCTTTTAGACTTGAACACTCAGATCGAGGACACAGGCAGTCACGGAGATCTACGTCTTCGTCACGGTCGGCCTCTAGCAGACAGTGTTGCCACAGATTTGGGTCAGAGTCCTCTGGCGTGGGAACACAAGCAGAGTCTGAAAGCAGCCAAACCCTGAAGCAAGGTCATAGAGATGATAGCACAGACACCATGATGGGGACTTCAGACCTAAAGATACCAGGCACTTTTCCCCATACTCAAGTAGGTCACGTAGGTCACCAGCACCGACTGACCACAGGCGTCGAGATTTTGCTGGAGATCATGACCAAGAGCATAGAGAGATGAGGGGCGCCTGTATAGGGAGGAGGAAGCATGATGGACGTACATGGGCCCTGTTGAGCTCTCCCCTGCCCTCAAGAGTAACTTGGAGCAGGCACCAAAGTAGGTCACACAGACACAACACGATTTACTGCTGTGACCACCACGACTGTCCTGAGAGTGAGTTGCAATTGTATTCTGACTCCTCAGACAGCAGCAGGGAAAACAGTCCCGATAGGCATCCCATTCTGGACCAAGAGGGAACCCCCGGAAATTACCCCCAAATCTACAGTATGATGGGAACACAAACTGGCTGTCATTCAAGTACAGGTTCGACAGGTATAGAACAGCCCTCAATTGGTCAGAAATGGATAGTTGGGTTAACCTGGGATGGTGTCTGGAAGGAAAAGCCCTAGACTTCTTCATTATTGCCACCTAGATGGGCAGACAGTGCTCATATCGCCAATGATGATGAAGTTGGAAGCACGCTTTGGGGCCAGAGAGCTGACTCAAACAGCCAAGCTCAAGTTCTAGCAAGCCAGCCAAAACCCAGGGGAGTCCTATGAGGACTGGGCAGACAGGGTCACAGTACTAGCTGATTCAGCCTTCAGAGGCATGTCAGAAAGTTATGTACACAGGACAAGGCGATCAGCAAATTTTGCATTGGTAATCTGGACAAGGAGGCAGGGAATATGCCTATCTGGAGAGACCCAGAACCATGGAAGAAGCCGTCCATAAAGTAAAGTGGTATCAGCACGTCTCCCTGGTCATGGATGAGGCACAGAGGAAAGTTCAGGAGGAGCCACAGGTCAGTTCTTGACTGCAGCTTCTGGCTAAAGAAAACACAAAGCAACCTCCTGACAATCCAGATTCCACTATCAAGTGCTTTTATTGCAAGCAGGCTGGCCCCAAAAAAAAAAAGATTGCAGGCAGGGTACCAGCAGTGGCTGCAGAACCAGTATGGCAAGGGGGATGGAAGGAAGGAAAAAGATCCCAGCTCTCCAGTCAAGGCTCCAGTTCCTTTGCACTCTAGCAATGCTGTGAGGACCATCTCCCATGGCAGGATTTCCAAGGTGCAACCTTTAGTACGATCCAAGGCAGTGGGAGCTACTGGCAATACTCCACCACATATGCCTGGTGCTTCACCACTGAAAGGACCCAACCAGCCTCTGGCAGATAGCTCTCCATGCAAGAATTCGAGGGAACCATCACCTGAGGTTGTTCAAATTGCAACGGTCAGGGCCAGTTCTAAGATGAATGTGGACAAGACTACCAGGGAGAACAGGTCAAGATGCCAGAGTCAGGTTTCAGGTACAGCTGGCAAATCACGTTGCACTGGAAAAGTGTCAGCCAGGGATACTCAGGACAGTAGGGGTATTGGGCAGTCTAGCCAGCATCAGGAGGGTCCCAAGACAGGCCTTACAGGAAGGAGCAGGGAATCTTCTGACAAAGGGCCCACAACAGGGAAAAGACACACGGACTCAAACCCTACTGCTGAGATCCAGGATGCCAGAACTTCTCGCAAGGACATGTTTGTACATCGCCACAGATCCAGCAAGGCAAAGGAGGCTGGTTCCACATGCCAGGAAACCCAAAAGAGGGGCAAGAAGTGTTTGATTCCTGGGTGTGGAGAGGCTAACAGGTATCTGAAACCTCATGCCTTCATTCACCATCTGCCCGGCATACGTGATGAAAGGCTGCCACCTTCATCAAAGGTTGTTATGCAGGGTCGGATACATGCACTTGAGCAGGCAATGGTATGGCTACTGGGGCCACGTGGAAACTGGAATAAGCTGGTGGGCTTCATTAGTGGGCAGCACAGCACCAACTTGGGCAATACAGTCTTCACCAAACTGCCAGAAGGTGGCCATGATGGCTTTTAGCTGGTAAGTAGGAGCACCAGTTCCAGAACCATTTAATCTGAAGTCTGTGCTGGCTCTCATTCACTGGAAGGCACTATTAGTGTTAATGGCCTGTATGAACCCAGACAGGCAGAACTGCTGGTGGAGGAAGTACCCAGCACCAGTGGACATGGAATCCCCTGAATCTTCTGCTTGCTGTTAGGGTGCCTGAGAGAGAGAGAGACTGTGATGGTATGCTGAGGGGCTTGCAGATCATTGTGGCAGGCCATGAATTGATTTGACGCATCACCAGATGGCTGGAGGTGATTGGTTTAGTTTCCCCTGAATGCAGCGTCGTTTTTGTCCACCCTGGGTGACGTACACATCTAGGATGAGCAGAGGGAAGTGATGGCCAATTTTTGGCCAATATATCGGAGGGGCTGGTTCAGGGTAGCTTCCAGATGTGTCCGGCTGAGGTGGCAACCATCCTGGTTCATTGGAAGTTTGGTTTCTGCTGACCTTCCGAGGGGCTGAAGTTGTTGAGCCCTTTCCGGATGTAGTTGCAGATGCTCACTAATCTACCAGATGTGGCCAATGTGCCATCTCCCAGTCTCCCCATCTGCTGACCCTCCAGCAGGCTGAAGTTGTGGAGCCATGCTGGATGAGGTCGCAGACGGGCAATGGATCAGTTTCCATGGGCCTGTTGGCTTGCAGTGCATTCCGCGTCTCTGGCTGCTAAACAGGAGGCACTGTCAAAGGACCTGCAAATCAAAACTAATCAGACATGGGCTCAAGCGAGGTGAAGAGCTCCCTTCCTCACTGCAACCCCTGGATGAAAAGCTTTCATCATAAAGGAGGGGGGGAGTGTAGTGATGCACGGTTTCTGCGCTCATAGGCGAGCTCAACAGAAGTGCACCTCGCATGAGAAGTGTTCACTTTACACTCAGGTAAACAAGCAGACGAACTCCAGCAGTACGACCCGGGAACCTGAAGAGAGTGATCCGGCTAACTTGTTAGTTTAGGGAGTGCGACCCCAGGCCTTGAAGAGAGCAGACTAGCTAACTTGTAGTTAGCTAGAGAGTTTCGACACTCGGCCTTGAAGAGAGCCGACTAGCTAACTTGTAGTTCGCTAGGGAGTTCAACACTCAGCCTTGAGGAGAGCAGACTAGCTAACTTGTGGTTAGCTAGGGAGTTCGACACTCGGCCTTGAGGAGAGCGGACTAGCTAACTTGTAGTTAGCTAGGGAGCTACGTCGTACTACAGTGACATTAACACAAGTGACAGACCAGTGATATGGCCTCCAGTTCATTGGAGACAGTTTTGTCCTGGCACTGCGGTGGTACAGCCATAGACGTTTACAACGTCTAGGACGGCTTTGACAGTACCACTGCTGGACACTGAAGAAAGACAGTGACTGTGTGACAGACCTTACTTGGTAGTTCATGCCAGTGAAAGGCTTGGGAAAGAATCCTGATGAAAACCCCCAAGCCAGAGTCTGGACTGACCAGGTAAGGTAGAGTGCGTGTGTGTGGGTGCAAAAGTGCTGGGTATATAAACGAACTTCTCTTGAGTGTAGGGAAAAACACTTCAGAATGAACAGTTAGAATGAATTGTTATTTGTTCCTTCAGTCATTAGTTTCTCTTAGAAAAGGTTAAATGAGAAATACTTGATGGATAATATCACGAACACACACACACACACACACACACACACACATACACGCACACACAGGCGCACACATACACAAACAACGTATGCTCTCTCGATAATGTTATTGTGTGGTATGACTGATGATGATATGCAGTTAATAAGACAATCATTTATTTTATAGAAGTGTGTGCTTTTGTCTATAGATTGTCATCAATCATAATTGCAAGTCTATCTGAAATCATTTTGGTTGATATTTCAAGAAAGGGGATGTAAGGAAATGGTTCTAATGAGGGTTATAATAAGGAATCCTTTCTCGTCAAATGCTATTTATAAGGGTAAAAAAGTGGAATTGTTTCTTACTGGTTCTAATAAGGGTAGTAAATCGACATCTTTTCTTGATTAGCGTTTCATGTAAAGGTATGGTGTCTACGTCGTTGTGTTTGTCCACTTAGGGTAATAGGACTAATTTTTTCATGGCCTGTGTTGGACTTTGGAGAAGAAGGGGAGGTTTTCAAAAGGACAAAAAAGTTTCATGGCCATGGACACTGAAAGAGGGAGGATGAACAAAGTATTAAAAGACTGAGGTTCGCACCTGCCGGCCTGAACACCCAGAGAGTGACAGCAGCTGAACTTCAGGCACCCCCCCTCCCCTTCTCTACTACCCCCCCCCCCCCCCCATTTTTTTTTTTTTTTCTTTCTCCTTCCTTTTTTTGTCCTTCCTTTTTCTCTCTCCTTCCTTTTTTTGAACAGGCCTTCTTGCTTTCCACTTTAACTTGTTCATGATTCCTACTCACTGCTCAACCCCAATTAACTTCCTTTTGTCTCTGAGCTCTGTTCATTCCTTCTTCTTCTTTTTATTGTGTCAGTCCCATATAAGATCTGTCTCTGTCACCCACTAACTCTAAGCCAGATGACAGCTCTATGAGCAGAAAGCTCGCTCGGTTTCCTTCTTGTTCCCCCGATCACCATACTCAAACCCTGGTGAGTGTACTCTTCCACCATTTTCTTCTCCTATTAAAAGACAGTTTAACTGTGCAGGCTTCCAGTGCCAGGGACAGGGCATATGTTCAATTGTTGGTGCCAGGAAATGGGCACGGACTGACGTCAGGTTTTCGCCAGGTTACGGGCATTGCTACCTTCCAGAGATTTGGGAGGAAATCCTGAAAATGGGACTGACAAAAAACGCCCAAGAACAATGACTTTGAAGAGCTGCCTGGAGTGAAGTGCCACGAGCAGGGATGAAAAGGAAATCTTCCCAACTGTGGTGATGTTAAATCTTATCTCTCTTCCTCTGTCGTTACCCAGGCCATGAAAAACAAACAACAACAACAAAAAATAAACCTTTTATTTCTTTCTGTGAATAAAATGGTGTGGCTTTACACGGTTTTCAACAGAGTATGCTTTCCCAGTGGGTGAACACGTTTTTGATTTGGAGCGATAGAGAGTACAGATAGCAAGCAAGCACACATACAAGCATTTATACATATTCTTTCTTCTGTCTATCTGGCACTTCCTTTACAGAGCCTTTAGGTATGGTGTCTCGTTTGGTATGAAAGCAGATTATGCTACTGGGTTTTTTAGCAGAGAAAGGTACCAGGTGATAACATGTGGAGGTTTTGTTTCAGTTTGGAGCGCGCAAGTAGGTCTTTGAAGTTTTTGGTGCGTCTGAAAGTCAGTTTGGTCTCAAAAGCAGGTTTGTGATTTTTTCAGTATGTGGGAGTTAGACTTAAGGATTATGCAGATGGGAAGAGTGTGTGTTCCCGAAGCTGGGGTGTCGCTGCCTTAATGGCATACACACAAAACTCCACTCCTTTTGCTGAGTAGATGGGATTAATACTTGCCTGTCTATACAGGTGGTGTCCGCAGGAGTATCAGCCTGTGTGCGCAGAAGAAGAAGAAGAAGGAGAAGAGTACGTGTATGGAAGAGGAGGCTGGTGATAGGTCTCTCTGTCTTTTGGTAGCTGGCTTTCCAAAGTGAATGTTCTAGATATGGTTGTGGTGCGGCTCAGAGCATCATTAATGATGGTACTGAGGTATTCATGGTTGGTTAAATAAAAACTCACACATTTTGACCCTTTATAGAGTGAAATATTTTTCGTTGGAGGAAAGTCTGCTTATGTGGAGGAATTCAGAACATGGAATGCTGCCTTTAGCGTTTGGAGTCGTGGGAAAATGTGTAGTCTAAGTATAAATCTGCATCGATGGGTTTATTTAAAATTAAGAATTTGATGTCTGTCTTTCAGGGATGCAGAGATTTCCAGGTCGCTGGCTGACTTTGAAATGGTGTATGTAAATTTGATGGATGGATGGAAGGTCTTAGCAAAGTTGCAGAAGCTGTGGAGGTCTTGTTCTGGCGCGTATATAGCTCCCAGTCCATCATCTATGTATCTTTTGTGGAACTCTGGTGTTGGGCCTATTGTGTAGGCCGGTTTTTTCAGATGTTGCATGGAAAGGCAGGCGTGGGATGATCCCCATTTTGGTTCCAATAGCAGAGTGTGTAAAAGTGAGAGAACATCAAGCGTGAGGAGGAGGAGGCTGGAAAGTGGGGTCTGGGTTGCATGCGCTGATCATGTTGAGTGTGTGGGTTGAGTCTTTGAGGTGTTTGGGAAGGCTTAGTGCTATGGGTTGAAGGAGAGACTCTAAGTACTATGAAATGTGTTTTGTAGGGCAGCTACAAGCTGAGGCAATGGAACTGCCAGGTGTTCTGGTTTTGTGTATTTCAGGGAGCAGATAGAAGGTGGGTTGTTAAGTGTATTACATTATGCTGAGTCTGGCGGTATTTGGTGAGTTATTATGTATGAGTTATTGCTTGATTGCAGCTAAAATGAGTTTGTGGCGTTAGGAGGGGGTGGGGGTGGGGGTGGGGGTGATACTGTGAGTGGTACGAAGAAATCTGTGTCACACAGGTATTTTTGTGCGTCCTCACCAAACCTATGATCACTTTCAGACAAGACAACGCAAAGACCTATTTGTGTGCTCCAAACCGAACAAAAATCTCCCAGATGTAAGTTATCAGGCACTTTTCCTTATCCAAAATCCAACTGCAAAATTGCCGTCTAATCAAACCAGTGTACATAGCCCCCAAAGTCTCATTCACAATAAAACACACATTCTCTTGTCAAAGCCGCGACTTTGTATTTGCTGTCCACTGTCAAATGTGCGGCAAGATCTACGTAAGTGAGACATCCCACACACTTGAGAAGTGCATCTCTCAACACCTGGGTAACATCCGCTGTCATTGGCCAAAATCAGTCCCTCTACATTTCAGCCACCCCCAACACAACATCAACCACGTCAAAGTCCTGGCACTTTGGCAATCATTGTGTGACAACTCGGTGCGCACTATTACATATGCTATCTCTTCGATATAAGATACCCTTCCCTCTTTCCTGTACATACACACACACACACACACACACACACACACACACACACACACACACACATATATATATATATATATATATATATATATCTCTGCGTGTGTGTGTAAGTGTATGTGTGTGAGTGTGTTTGTGTCTGTGTGTGTATGTGCGCGCGCGCGCGCGCGCAAGCGCGTGCCTGTGTGTGTAGGTGTACGTATGTGGTTCCCCTCACCTTGTTCCCTCTGTTTCAGTTGTAACGTTGTCCCTTTACTCCTTGATCATTTCCATTCCTTACCACATACTTTTTATTTTTGTTTATCATTATTACTGTCACTAATACTGCCATCGCTATCATCATTACTAGTTTAACAAGAGAAAAACAAACAAACAAACAAACAAACAAACCGAAAACAAATATTTGTCACTTTTTAATAATAATTTAGCTGTAACCATACCACACCTACTTTTATTTGATGATAATGCATATTACTGTGTTGATGACTTTTCTATATGCGTCCATTCTGGGCCGCATCAAGGGCAAGTTACGGTGGCTGCGAACAATCTATCACGGACAGAATTAACACTGGTGATGACATCACAGACCTCTGGATATATCATGGTCAGTTGGAAGAACGATGTTTTCTCAGGCACACGTGACCATCAATTGAGGAAAACTATACCACTCCCATCTGAATCAGCAATTATGTACAGCTTGAGCAAGATCAACTACTTTATGACTAATACTGAAGTAGATGTATTCATACGTGGTGTCAACAAAACCAAACATTTGGCATGGGAAAGACGGTAACGTGGATCTCCACGAGAGTCCCTTTGTGCACGTGACCACTGCAGTGTCCATTGATTATGTGTTGACTTTCAGAAAACGTAGTTCTTTCCAGTTGTCGTTTTCGTTTCATCCCCTTGGTCAAACGCCCGTGGAACTAAGCAGTGGGTTGTTCAACTGCTCTGTGAACTTTTATTTCACTTTTTCATCACTTAGACTGTAACTTAAGGACAGACTGTGACGGTGGACAGGACGAAACAGAACACTGTCCCTTCAGCAGTCCTGATTGTCGAGGTTTACTGGCTTTCTGCAACCATTGTTATCAACTCGTACGCGCTGCTACTTTACGTAGCTTCAACGCTCATGGATCCCGTCTCCATAAAGTACCTACAGACTATTGCACGTCCATTGGGGGTACACTTTTGATGCCTATATGTGAGTATGAGTGGCAGAGAGTCGTTCACAATTACACCAAGCCATATGTCTTTACATGGACTGATGTTTGGACTGGCTTGTACTTTGGTAATACACGTTTACCAAATATGTATAAAAAGGATTACCATATCCGAAGATAAAACTGTCCTTTATCATTCAATTTTATTTGTACAGAGCTATAACACAGAGAAGGACAGTTGCGTGATCAGTGTGGTTGAATACGCTTTACATATATCGATGTGACATGGGTTATGTTGGTTCTGATCATAAAGCAATTTGCAAATTCATGACCAATCAGAGTGACGTCAACTCAGAATCCACACGTGCCGTTCAACTGCATGAGCCCGAGTTTTCAACATTCAGAAGACAACCTTCCCTGACAATGTGTTCAAATGGCCACATAACACACTCATTTTTCTTCTGTGCGGGTCGCTCTTAAATGTGTGTGGTCAAGACCACACACCATGTGTGTTTTCTGATCACGCGCCATACAGACACAAAACGTTTGATTCTACAGATCAAAGGGGATTTTCTGTGCCAATGTTCAGATGTAATGAGGCTATTACCATTATATCATACAGCCTTCTGTGTGACTTCGCACCTGACTGTCAGGACAAACGTGATGAGTCCTTTTGTAGACACCCCTCTTGTCGTCACATGTTTGAATGTTCAAATGGTCAGTGTGTGATTTTTGACCGTGTATGTGATCAGTTGTTCCACTGTCAAGACGAGTCGGACGAAATGAATTGTAATCAAGCCAGGCTGTATATGACCAAACAGCCATATTTCCATCCCCTGCTCTGATTAATTTCGATGGTGTGAGTGCGTTTTATATCAACGCCAATGAAGAGCAATGAATCGTGTGTCATAGCACTCATTACCGTTGTTCTGGCAAATTCAATGACTGCCTGCCTGTATACACACGGTGCAATGGAATGTACGACTGTCTGCACCGCGAGGATGAGGAGGGATGTGAAGACATGAAGTGTCCAGGTTTCTTCCATTGCAGAGCTTCTGGAATCTGTGTCCATGGTGACCACCTGTGTGACGGGTGGCCTCACTGCCCACTGCATGATGACGAGGTGCTGTGTGACGCAGCCTGTCCTCAGGCCTGTCTGTGTCAGGGTCACACCTTTCTGTGTTTTCAGCCCTTTTCAGCATCACTTTTCCCCCAGATTCGTAGTTTGAATGCAACAGGCTCAGGACTTACATTGGCTGACCTTCAAAACCTTGACTTCCTTGTTCATCTGATTCTTGCCCAGTGCTCTCTTCTGTTGATACCAGATATGAAGCTACTCAATTTAAAATTTCTAGACCTCTCTGGAAACAAAATTTCTGCATATCAACATGACTTCTTTCGTAGGTCTAGAAAATTTAGAAATATTGCGTTTGTCCCACAATCCTCTTGTCTCTCTCCACAGAGGACCACCTTCTGTGACCTACCAAAAACTAACTGACACTGATAGATCTATCCCTCACTTCTCTCACTGTTTTTAACTCTGAGTTTTCTCTAAGTTTTTGAAATTACTGACACTAAATCTAACTTTTACCACCATTCATACTGTCAGCTCTAATGGATTTCGGTTTACATCACAACTTAAGGAACTCTATTTAGAAGGTAGTCCTTTAAAATCCTTCACTTCAAACATATTTAAAGATCTTGACCGTCTTCAGTTTATCTCTACATACAATTGGCGGTTGTGTTGTCAAGAAATCCTCCCTGCTAAATTTAATGAGAAATTTTGCCTCTCTCCTAAAGACGACATTTCATCTTGCGAAGATTTGCTACAGTCAGGAACGTACCGCGTCTTCCTCTGGATGACGTGCTGTATGTCAATAATCGGAAATATATTTTGCCTGTCAGTACGCTTGACTGTAAAAAACGTAGTATCTTCAATGCCTTTCAATGTGCTTGTCACTAATCTCATTGTGTCTGATTTTCTCATGGGCGTCTACCTAGCAGTTATCGGAACAGCTGATACAGTATTCAGAGGGAAGTATCTCTACAATGATCACGCGTGGAAAAGCAGCACAGCCTGCAAAACGGCTGGATTTATTTCCTTTTTGTCCAGCGAGGTATCCGCTCTGATCATCTGGCTCATAACGCTGGACCGTTTTTCTTGTGCTGTGCTTTCCATTTAGCACCTGGCGGTTGGAGGTTAAATCAGCTTCGACAGCTTGCTTCATGACATGGCTTGCGGGCTTGTTTCTGGTTTCTCTGCCCTTGTTTCCAATCACAAGGCACTGGGAGTTTTACGGTCAGACAGGGATTTGCATTCCGCTACAGTATCCTCCACGAGAGAGTTCAAAGGAAGAGTTTATTCGTTCAGCATTTTGATCGTTTTCAATTTCTTTATGTTCGCCATGATCTCTACCGGCCAGGTGTTCATCTACAGGTCTGTGCAGAAAAACACCTTGAAAGCAGTCAGTCACAGCCACACATCGAACAACGTTACGATCGCTCGGCGGCTGATCACCGTAGCTGTGACAGATTTCGTGTGCTGGTTTCCCGTAGGGCTCTGTGGGTTTCTGGCAGGCAGCGG
>JADBJO010010892.1:5000-7500 GCA_016801955.1 Conus betulinus
TAATGAAATGCTCTGGATGACTGCATGAAAACAGCGGATCATCTTTCTATTGGGAATTAGAAGTTTCTAACATTTGGACATACTCTTTCAGAAGAAAAAGAAATTGGTGTGTGTGTGTGTGTGTGTGTGTGTGTGTGTGTGTGTGTGTGTGTGAGATATCAAGGTTTGATCTTACTGCTAACTGCTGTTGTAAGAGAGAAAAGGGATAGAGAGATAGAGAGAACATTGAAATTTTAACTAAGAGAGATGTGTAATCTCAATGAAACTTGAAAAAAAAATGCTTACAGTACATGTATATCCAGAGCAAAAGATGAATATCTTGTACTGAAACTAGTGAAAAGACAGTGCATACAGCACATATCAGTTTCAGTTTTCTTCTCTTTCCAGATAATCATTAAGGCTTCACATTTAATGTGCCCCTGCATCCTGTGCACACTAGATGCAGGCAAAAGGATTGTATTGAAATTGTTCAGAGGGGTCCTGGGATGCATTTGAATTGAAACAAGCATGTCAGTTATGCATCACATATCATATCTGCTGGGTCATCATCTGGTTCCTTATATTAGTCTCAAGTAAAGAGACAGCGTGAGCGATCTGCCGTACATACATGTATACAGCTGTGCCCAGCAAGGTTATGGCTAGAATATCAACAGTGCTAGCTACATAATAGCCATAACTGAGGTTTGTGGTTTTAACCTTGAGCACTAGCTCTTAGTTCTATGTGCTTTCCAGTGCACAGGTGGCAAAATCAGTGGTCCAAAACAAAGCTTCATATGAGCCAGCAGGGTGAAAAGAAGCTTGGAGATTAAACATAGTCAGACCAGAACTGTTCACTTGTTATGAAATGTCTGGAAGGCAGGGTAAGAAGGCAGGATGTTTTACACCATGTGCTTTGACACAAACTTTAAGGGAAGTTGAAAAATCAAATTAAAAGATTGTGTTCATCACCACTTTGGACAAATTTAGAAAATCTTGATTCCGACTGGCATCAGATTTCAATGATCATAGATGCTGAGGCCCATTAAGATTTTTACCTGGGATTTTCCCCAAAACCAAACCAAAACAAAAAACACAACAAAAAAAAAAAAAAAAAAAAAGGAAAAGAAAAAAAAATGAGAGAAACAAAGAAATTTTGGCAATGACAGAAGTTAGACCTTCCCCGGATAACATAAAAAAATTGACACACCATGCGTAAAGTAGGTTGTCTAGTTCCAATATTTTTAATAGTAAATAGAAGCTGGATTGCCTTGCCATACAGCTCCCTGGCAAAAATTACTGGAACACCAGTATTGTTGACCTCCTGAAAGTATTGGCTTACTTGTTCTCTTTGTCCTCAAACAGCAGTTGAATGACAAGTCTGTTGTCCAGTTAATATTGCCCACCTATTTCATCTTCTGCTTGCATTTCTTTTGTGTGCCTGTCACACTGCTATGCAGGATGTTTCTTTTTCCTAGGCTCTATGCTGGCACCATTTCATCAAGTTCTCATTTTGATCATGATGCACAGGTCATATAATAATAATAATAATAATATAATAATGAATACTTATATAGCGCCTATTCTCGGCTAGAGACCAAGCTCTAAGCGCTTTACAATCCACACCCGTTTACACAACGGGCTGCCTACCTGGGTAGTGCCGACTGAAGAGCTGCCAGCTGGTGCTTCATTCAGTTGTTTCCTGTGTCATCTAGTCAGTATCGTTCAATATCGATCACTCATTTTCCTTACTTCCTTCATTCTTTCCATTTCTCACTCAGGGTGCATGCTATGTGTAACGTGTCATCCATACCAACGGCCAAACTGGCCTACTCTTCCGAATGTTGGTGATGGGATTTTACATGTGTGCAAGATGTTATGCGTGCGTTCACACACAGAACCTCGGGTTATAGTCTTATATTCTTATATGGGCAAGACTCAAATGATTTGTTTGGTTCAGACTTGGTTTTTGGACTTTTCATAGATGTATGGATTTTGGATGAGCTGTATATGAATATGTTCAAGATCATGCGGTCAGTTATCTCCTGGGTTTTGATTTGTACCTGGAGCTTGTGAACATCATTGTCACTGCATACAGATAGTGATAGGACCAATGAACAAGTGATGCCATGAAACTGGTGAAGGAACTGTTCTGTCATGCTGTGTTCTTCAGTTTTGTCAATGTTGTTTACTGTTTAGTTATTCTGGCTTGAACCTTTCATTTTATTTTTAATCCTCATATGTGACAATGGCACCCAAGTGATTGCTGAACTTGAAAGACCCTGCATTTGAGTTGATGGTCTACTCTTTTAACAACAGTGATAATGTTGAAGAGCGCACAAGACAGCACTTGCATTAAGAAAAGATCTGTGTGAGAAAAAGAAAGAGTTAAGCAAATATGTTTTGCACTGTTGACATTATTTAATTCTGCAAATGTTCTTACTTGTTGCTTCATGGACAGATAATGAAGTAGGTGAACTGAGACTGTCAGAACTGCATTACAAGACATGAATGTTATTTTTCA
>JADBJO010010892.1:12500-68887 GCA_016801955.1 Conus betulinus
AAAATAATAATAATAATTAGTATGTTAATTTACTGTTTTGTGTAATATAATTGACAAGCAGTGTAAGTATGAATATAAGAATTGTTCAGAGTATTTAACCAGGTGTGGGTGCTCGGCATGTGTGCTTGAATGGCCATTTACATGCACAGATGTGTGCAAGGTTTGCACCTGTGTGTATTATGTGTTTGTAGATGTGTGTGTGTGAAAGATTTTGTGGGTAGACCTACACACATTGTATGATGTTAGTTAGTTTTGTGTTTACAAATACTGATGCTTGTTCTGTTGGTTTTCCAGGGTGTGCTTGGGGATGAAACCATGCAAGGCATCATTCCACGCATTGTGCAGGACATCTTCAACTACATCTACGGCATGGACGAAAACCTGGAATTCCATATTAAGGTACACCTCTTTGTCCTTGATTAGAGGAGTGCTTGTTGCTTAGTTGTTTTTACATTTTGATTGTTTTTAATGTTTTGACAGATGTATGAAAATAATCAAACAACAAAAATTGATATAAAAACATAATTGCTATGTTTTCACAATAAGTAAAAATAATCAAGCAACAAAAACCGATAGTAAAGCATGTAATAGCTATGGATTTTTATATAGCATCATATACATAGTTTAACCAGACATAAAGAGGGCAAACTGGGAAGAAATGAAAGAGGAGATTGTCAGATCTTGTTCATTATATTGTATCATATATTTCTTCAGTATTATTGAATACAGTGATATGGCTTCAGAATATCAAGGATAAGATAGACTACACAAGCCAAAGAAAATGAAAGTCAGTTGATTTGATTATAAAGATATCTTTAGTGGTGAGCATTTCGGCGTGTTCTCAGTGGTCGTATGAGATTTAAGTATCCTTGAAAGTCTTATAGATTTAAAGCCACCATTTCAAGGCCATGAAAATCCTTGAGAATCACACTTTTGTGCAGAGGGACTTGAAAAGTGCTTGAGCTTTTCATGATCACTGTCAGTTTTGTTTTGCCTTCATAAGAATTTTGGGAAAGTGGGAAGATCTATAGAAAGCAAAGAAATACAGGAGAGGACCCTTGGATATCATTCATATCTAAATGTTGGCAGTTAAACTACACTGGTTGTGGTATTTTTTCTTTCCTTTTTTTTTTTTTCTTTCTTTTTATTTTAAGCTGCTGTATGCCATAATAAAACTAGCTTGTGGTATATTTTCAAGCTGCATTATGTTATATTTAGTGTTTCTGGCCCAGTGGTTAATTTTACTTTTTGTAATCCTTGAAAATCAGCTTGTCTTGAAGAGGCTTTAAAAAGATTTGTGAATGTTTGATTAATAGATCTGCATGAACCCTAGCACTGTGTAAAACACACAATGCCAGTAGAAAATGAAAACGGCGCATAAAAAGAAAATATTTTTAATGAGTGATTTAATTGGTGAGGAAATGTCTGTATGGTATCCATTGGAAGATGTCTGCAAGATTTACCTTTAAACAGGCAGGCATTGTTTTCTTTACTTTAGTGTTTGGATTGTAATTTTTTGTTTTAGAAAGGTAGATTACTGTATTTTAGTAAAGCTTTGTATATATACATCTTGTGCATGCTGAAATTATGAACAGTGGAGTTGTGCTTAAGAATTCCCACACACACATATACTCTAAAGCATACACAGCCATGAATAGTCTTGTTATACAAGCTAGTCTTGCACATTTAAATGTGTTCAGTGTAATCGCTGACCAGTAGCCTCATGTATAGTGGCGAGTGAATGCATTGCATTTCACATTCGTGGCATCTCTGTCTGTCTCTGCCCCCCCCCCCCCCCCCCCCCCCCCCCCCCTCTGTCTCCCTCCCTCCCTCTCTCTCTCTCTCTCTCTCTCTCTGTCTCTCTCTCTCTGTCTCTCCTTTTCCTTTCTCTGTCTGTCTGCCTCTCTTTTTAATTGTAAATTCTGCAAATTGGTTCTCAGTAGTATAGATCTAGGCTCAGTCCTGAAAATTGTATATGCACAGGTCCCTTAAGAAAATAAATTACCTTGTATTTGATTTTGGAGGGAGTTTGTGGATGATGATATGAGTACATTCGTCTCCTGGGTTCTTTGTGGTCAGGTTTCTTACTTTGAAATCTACATGGACAAGATCAGGGATCTGCTTGATGGTGAGTGTGCAGCTGCAGTTCAGTTTCTGTCTTAGTTGTTTTGTAATCATCCTGTAAATGAGGGTGAAAAAATATCAATGACATTCTGGTATAAAAAAGACACCCAAGGACTTGAATGCAGTTTGAATTTGTGTGCAATTAATCCTGGCTCACTGTCATCATTATATCATCCCATGCTCAAGGAGCCCAAGGTTTTCTGTGACAGACACATGGACAGCTGTATTATGGAGCAGGATCTCATCTCCTCGATCAGTGTTGTGTGCAGGCATGCTAGTGTTTTAAACAAGCAGAACACCAGACATGTAATTCCTGTCAGCACTCACTGGGTTATGGAAAATGCAGAAATACCCAGTGGACACAAAAAAAAAACAACTTATAACGATGGACTATGCCAAGCATTTCCTACTAGAGACTGAAGTGTTATGGTTATGTAAAAAAGAAAAAAAGTTGAACAAGAGAATTCAACAATAGTGCTATTAAGAATGACTGATTGAAATATTTGTAACCATCTTGGTGGAAAAAGTGGATGGAATATCTGTATATAAAGGAAATTGGGAAATGGTGATTTGCTGTTATTGGTATCATTTCACCGAGCTTTTACTTTCTTTGTAATGAAAGTAATAAAGACTACTGAACAGCTTTTTAAGGGGGGAAAAAAAAAAAACGACAGAAAAGATTATTAATTAGGTGAGAACACAAAGAAAACTCAGTAATCTAATCTGGGTTATACTCCCTTTGAAGCATTTGAAGTGTCCAGGTCCGTGTATATCAATTTTACCTTCTTTCCTTTTAAAAAAACATTTTTTTTTTTTTGTAAATAGTAGCTTTTACCCCTGTCTTATTCTGTTTCAAGTGGTGAAATGGATGGTATTATGACACAGATTGAAGTAGGAGTGACCAACATTGTGAAGTTATGTCCATTGACTGTGTTAATCCTTTTTGTTTTCAGTGACCAAGACCAATTTGTCGGTGCATGAAGACAAGAACCGAGTACCATACGTCAAAGTAAGATGCAATGATTGAGTGAACATGTTACCTTTTTGTAAGAGTATAGGCGGCGTTTATGTGTTGAGATGGTGGTGATGATGATTTGTTTTTGTTGTAGTTTATCACTCGTAGAACAAGACCAGATGAGCAGCATAACCCAAAACAAGTATCAGATTGTGTGGCATTCTTGTCTTTGTATCTGCATTTTTTTTTTCTTAATTCATTTTGCTTGGGGGTGGGGGGGGGTGGGGTGGGGTTAGTATTTGGTCACTGAGAGGTCTGCTGGACACCTTGCTATGCACATGTTGTTCCCGCTATAGGCACAGATCGGCAACTTGGAGACATCTAGATTCAGTAGGCATGCGGAACTCTTTAGAATGTAACACCGCAATAAGTGGAACCTCTGTCATATATACAAAGTATTCATCGTAACTCTGTAAGGGAAGTTCCTTTGTTAGGGAGCAGTTTTTCAAAGATTTTCTCACTGAGTGATGGCGAGTATGTCAGGCTTTGATGTGCTCTCTTGTTGTAGGTCATGATATACAGGGCACGTAATTGCAAGTTCAGTCAAAAGCTGTTAGAAAATGATCTTGTTGCTGGCAGTGACGGTGGAGAAGAGTTCATGCCACCTGGAAGTGATATTAAGGGCAAAAATGATATAGTGACTTTATCCTATGAACCATTTTGTTGAAATTGGTTATTTAGATGATTATGGACTTTATCCTATGAACCATTTGTTGAAGGTGGTTATTTTAGATGATTATTGACAAGGTCAAGATCGATAACAGGAAGACTGTATCAATATATGAATGAGAATACAAAAATGTGTTTGGAATAGATGAAAGCAGTAGGTTTACTTGTTACGAAGTAATAAACAGTGTAAAATGAGTAATGCCATTTGCACTTTCTTCTCCAATGAATGGCTGCAAGTCTGAATTACCTATTTTGCATTTGCTTGGAGAGGTAATGACAAAAGACTAAGAATGGAGATCAGTGCTTAGGAGACTTCAGTTCTCCAGCCAGTTGGTATCTTATGTCATTGTTGTCCCAAGATTACCCCTTCCTGACCGTGTTTTAACATCTGGCAGAAATGTAGCTCTGGATACTTGGATCTGATATCTGTATTCCAAAATCTAGCACTTTATATTGCAATATTTCAACAGCAGCTTGTTAAATTCAGTGGATCATGGACATGAAAAGTCTTGGAGAGTATATGTCAGTCGCTTTATTGTTAAAAAAAGAGACAAAGTGTAGAGATCCCAAAGTCCAGTACTGCTGTCAAGATTGTTTATTGTTAGGATTGGCTATGAGTTTATATTTTAGAGAAAAATATTTCATCTTTTTCTCTTGCCTTCACATGCCCTAAAAATTATAATGTTTAAAGAGGCGACAGAAGGGAGTGTATGCAAACAGTAATGTCAATTTTGTGTTATGTCAGGGGTGCACAGAGCGCTTTGTGTCAAGTCCTGAGGAAGTGATGGAGGTCATTGACGAGGGCAAGGCCAACAGGCATGTGGCTGTCACAAGTAAGCCTTTACTTCTGGATCTGCTCATAATGGCTCATCTCCCTTGTTACCCTTAATACAGAATGTTTCCAGTGCTACTTTTTCAGGAAAGTCAAAACATTTTCTGTGGTGTGATTCTGTAGATTTCTTTACCATTCAAAATTAAATAACATTCATCCACATTTTGATTGATACTATGAAAAATTTTTTAATTTTGTAATCGGTAAACTGTCAAAAACTAGTTTTGCTTTAATTAGAAAAAAAAAAAATTGCCAAAACATCCAAACTAGGAAGAGGTAAAGCACAGTAGTCAAGAGGCTGACTTGAGTTATTCTTGGTCTGCTCATACTTTTGTTGTAAATGCCAGTCCAGAAGCTTCTACCTGTATTAGGATGGTTTGAGAGTATTGAAACTGAAAATGTTATGTACAAGTTTTGGGGTTACATGTTCATGAATACTTCCTGGGATCGTGTTTATTAGACATCTTTGAAGCCTAGCTAACATCAGCCAGATTGTTTATTATTACAAATTCTCTCTCTTTCTTCTAGACATGAACGAGCACAGTTCCCGCAGTCACAGTGTATTCCTGATTCATGTGAAGCAAGAAAATGTGGACAGTGAGAAGAAACTGCATGGCAAACTGTATCTGGTTGACTTGGCTGGTAGTGAAAAGGTATGTGTCGCTTTCTCTTTTCCTATATTACTTTTCTTCTGTTTTTTTTTTCCATGACTGGTGCAGTTCACGTATTTTTTTAGTGTTGCTTTGTTACTACTTTTCTGATGAATAAGGAAATTTTGCATATAAATGTCTCTTTCTTACGCATCTGTATTATTTGTTTAAAACTGCCTCTTTCTGTGCGTTCCTTGCCTTTGTTTCTCTCCCTGTGCCCCATTTCCTTAATCTTTGTTTGTATTTATACGTTTTTCATCTTTTCTTCCCCAATCACCTCCGATTTTTCTAATTGTTCTTCCGTGTAGACTTGTATCATCCCTTTCTTTTTTATTGTGGCATTTTGCAATGTAATGTCATGCTGCATTGATGTGCCTAAAGGTGAGCAAAACTGGGGCAGAAGGATCAGTGCTGGATGAAGCCAAGAACATCAACCGCTCTTTGTCTGCTCTTGGCAACGTTATTGCTGCCCTGGCGGAAGGAAATGTAAGTGCATGTTTGTCTGTGTATGTGTTGGAAGTTGATGGGGTTGATGTGCACACAGGATGTATGTATCCCCATATTGATTATGTGTAGGTTAGTATGCTATTTGTGCTTGTGTTTTTATTTTTCCTGATTTTGTAGGTATATTGAACAGAAGGGGAGGAGGATGGAATTTCTTTTTTGTAGTGTTCAGCATATTCGTAAGAAAAATATGTGAGGCAGCCATATTTGTAGAGAGAGCATTAAAAACAATGTAATGGGAATTACAATAATGAATTTGGACTAAACAACCTCCCACCTTCTGTCTACCTCATTACTTTCCTTCCCCACGCATTATTGCATGCATGTACACATGCATTGGAAAAAATAAGAGTGCAATTCATGTGAGTCTGTATACATAATGGGAAATCTGAACAACATATTTTTTGTTTGTGAAACTGTTGGAGTAAGTGTGCAATGTCAATCTGAGGCAGGTGGATGTGGTTGCAGAAATCCCATGTGCCATACAGAGACAGCAAGCTGACACGTATCCTGCAAGAGAGTCTGGGAGGTAATGCTCGCACAACCATGGTCATCTGCTGCTCTCCTGCCTCTTTCAACGAGTCAGAAACCAAATCCACCTTGATGTTTGGCCAGAGGTCAGTCATTGTCTGAAGACTGTGTTCGCTCTGAAGCATGGATGAATTCGTTGGTGTCTGAATTCTGTCAGGAAAAAATTCAGTGTTTGTATACATTATTGTGATGTATTGATTTCACACGAACTTGAAGTTGTTTTTAAGCAAAAGTTGTATTAGAGACTCACTGATGTACACATTGTTCAAACTTTTTTTTAAAAAGGATGTTTTTCATTTATTCATTTAAAAAAAAAATCATTATTATTATTTTTATTTTTGCCGTCTCATCATGCATGTCTATTTGGTGGCATTACTCGCATGCAATACATATATTTTTTTTAACTCTTGCTTCTATGAGATTGTTCCATTACAACCTAAGCGTTATGACTCCACAGGAAGCAGCCAGTGCAAATTTATTATGAGTAAACTAGTCAGAGGAGATGGTGGTTGCTGTGGAAGTGCTTCACTAATGTTCAGAGGTGCCTGCTGTCATCCAGAACTTGATGTGGGAACATCATCATCATCATCAACACAAAAAATACCTGGTCTTCCTCATTACCTCTATCATGTTCTCCCACACTCTCACCAAACATACCGTCATTGTGACAGTCAGAGGACATCCAGACCTCCCAGTCAGGATCCACTGAGGCTTGTCTGCTTTTTTTTTTTTTTTTTGTTTTGTTTGTTTGTTTGTAATCAAGGTCTTTTTTTTTGGACCAGTTCCCCTTTGGCAGCTGTTTGAACGTGTGTAACATTGGGGCGTGCATACTCAAGTGGCTGACCAAGGTTATTTTTCCCCAGCTGCTCCCCTTCAGTTACAAGGCACTGAGGGGTCAAGAGAGCGGAATGGTTAGGGGGAAGACACTGGCCTCTCTTCATTGGCCTCGCTACCATGTTGGCATGGATGTGGCTGGGACTCTAGCCAAAACTGGCAATTCATCATTGAAATTGAGGTGAATATTGAATTTGTGAACTGAACGTCATGTCGCACCCAACCATTCCTCACATGAGTTGCGAGGTGTAAAAAAAGGGAATATCAAGAACAGGAAACTCAGGTCTTCAGTGAATCATTGAGAGAGGACTGCTTGCAACAGGAGGAACAAAGATGAGAGACCATCAAGGTAGCAGGTTTGGAAGCCAACTTTGGAGAAGCCAAGGGGAACAACAAAGTGGACAACTGTTGTTGTAGCGAAGCCACAGTAGACCGTAATGTTGGGGAATTATAAGCTGAAAATCCCTCCTGAGAAGCCAAAAAATGAAAAGCTTAGCGCTGCAACAGGAAAGCTACCTGAAACCCAGGGTTTGTTGGAATTCATGACAAGTGGAAGTGAACTCTGAAAAATTGCCCAGCAGAAAAGGGCATGTTCTTGCACTCAGGAAAAGGAGAAAACTGAGCAAGTTCTAATATGGCGCAGTTTTGTGAACTCACTGAGGATGATCACTTTGGCTGACCTGTCTGGGATTGAGGTGAAGTTGGCTCTTTGCTCTCTCTTTTTTTTTTTTTTTTTTTCTTTTTTGGGGGGGGGGGGGGGGATCCTGATGATATGGTGGTGTTCCATGCCAAGTTGTGTTCCATGCCAAGTGGTAATGAGACTGAGGGACAGCATAGGTGGGGAGGGGAGTGGGTTGTGAATTGCTAACTCACTCATTTGGATTACATATATGTCTTCATGATGTGCGCTACAGAGCCAAGACCATCAAGAATGTGGTGACCGTGAACGAGGAGCTGACAGCCGAGGAGTGGAAGCGTCGTTATGAGAAGGAGAAGGAGAAGAACAACAGAATGAAACTGATCATCCTGAAGCTGGAGGCTGAGCTTCAGACCTGGAGATCAGGTTTGTGGAAGGGAGGGAGAATGGGGGGAGGGGGGAGGGGCTGAATGTGTTGTGTAAGCAAATTTGTGTGTTTCATGGTAGCAGCTTCTTTTTTTCTCAACAGAAAGGTTTCCGTTGTTCACTTCTGTTTGACAGTAAGTTTTATATTAATTATTCAGTGCAGCTAACTCTTGTTTGCTTTTAGTCCGTGTTTAGTACTGTTAGATATGCACTGTGTTGCTTATGTATTATTTTCTTAGGATGGATGTATGTGCAGTGAAGCTAAATGTCATAAAATGAAAGAAAAAGAAAAAAAAAAAGAAACATAAAAACAAGCAGAAGCTGAAATGACAGACATATGGTTCTCACCCTGTTTCTGTAGAGTAACATCTTCATAACAAAAGTAGTGAAAATATTCAGTACAGCTTTGAGGTCTGTCATTATTATTTGACTCATGGTATTGTTTGCTCCTCAACCAAAGTTTGCGAAATCTCTCCAGTCCTGCTTCAGGACTTAGAGCACACCATGGTAACATTTAGCAACTAGGAAAAGTAAATGTGACAGTGGGTAAGCTTATCAGACCCCGTTTATTACTTGAAACTTTCTGATAGTTGTCCCACATGAATATCTTGGCACAAGAGTCCATCACAGAGCTCTTAAATAATGATTTTAGTAGATTTTCAGGTATTCTCTGATGGTGCAGGAGTGAGGGATCCATATAATGCCTGATCCATTTAGAAAAATCTACAAAACTGGCTAGAGTTGACATCTGCTTGCTGTTAAGTGTTTGTTAGACAGCAGTTGTGAGGAAGCTCTTTTTACTATGCCACATTAACCTTCACTGATGCCTTCATGTTTGCCTCATAGTGTATTGTGTGTGACATCTCATGTCCCCCAAAAGTCTGGTAACATTTTGCAGGGATTGAGAGAAGGGAAGTTTGCCTGTGCATAATTGATTTTAGGGAAATAGATGGTTTGCTGGAGATATGATGTGATGCCGATTTTGTTGAAACTTGAAATTTGATGAGTAAGGCATCATTTTAAGGAAACATGGTACAAAACTGAATGAAAGTTGAGAAGGGGGTAGTGTTTTTCAGCTTTGTGATTCTTTACCATTAGGAGAGCAGCTGTTTTAACAGCAATTAGGCATATAAAAAAAAAGTATGCCAAAAAAAAAAATGACGAAAGATTTATTTACAGAAAGCGTCTTGAGTTTTGTTTTCTCTTTTACTTTGATATGTGATATAACCTGAAACAATATGACATAAAAGACACTTTAAATGCCCAAAGCCCTAACCCAGTCATTCTGAACACGCACAGGCCAGTCTGTAGCTGTAGAAGATCAGGTTGATGTGAAGACGGCGGCCACAGAAGAACCGGCCAAAGAAGGCTCACAGACAGGAGCAGGAGCCCTGCACATGGCCACCAGCTTTGTTGGGCTGGCAGGAGGAGGCACCTCAGCCATCTCTGAGGCCGAGCGACAACAGCTGGAGACAGAGAAGATGAGCCTGTATCAGCAGCTGGACGACAAGGTATGATAACTTCACCTTTGTCGTGTCTGTATAGCCTCTAAGATACATGTTTTGTTAAAGAGAGATAGTTTTATATACACACCTGAAAGATTGGTGATGGATTTCATTTAATCTTAAAATCATTGTCATAATTACCAAAGCTCTTTTAGTCAGGAACTTGTGAAAAGTCTCGAAAACTGGAAAGGTGACTCCCTGTCAAGCCATTGAGAAAAAGTCATGAGTTGAAAAAAAGAAAGAAAAAAAATGAAATACTTGACTTTATGATGATGTTTTCAAGCCAATGAATACACACCAGGCGAGAATTGTCTTTAAATCAAAATGACTGGATGAATTAAAAACGTATGGCTCCAGTGTGGGGAACAAACTTGCTGACTCCTTATGCAAATGATCCTTGTATGCATGAAAGCATATATTGTGGTCATCAACAATATGAAGCTTCAGAGGGGCCACCAGCACAAAACAAAGTGACCAGATCGGCAAGATGAGTGTGTGTGTGTTTGGGGAAATGGGGAGACTCTGCACTGTTTATCTTACTCGCTTGTAACACTTTCGTTTTAGTGAACAATGAAATAGTTAGGAAGCTACACACACACTTGTTATTAGTTTTTTTTTTTTCTTTTTTGTTTTTTTTTTAATATATGGGTTTTGAAAACAAATTTTATTTAAATGAGATAGAGTTATGTGATACACTAAATTGCCTAAAAGGTTTCAGGATTGTTTGTTGTTTTATACTATTTTTAGGTATAACAAAGACAGCCACAGTACAGTTTCAGGATTGGGGATTCTTGTCACTTGCACTCCTGTGTTATGGCGGTGATGTCACAGGAGTGAGGAGATTAATTGTCAGTCAATATGTGATGTGTCCGTTGTATTTGGTGATATTACAGGATGAGGAGATCAATAACCAATCACAGCTGATTGAAAAGCTGAAGGAACAGATGCTGGAGCAGGAGGAACTTATCGTACAGTCACGCCGTGACCATGAGAATCTCCAGTCTGAAATGGGACGTATCCAGCAGGTGATTTTTTTTTTCGGATGGAATTAATGGTCTGGTCCTCTCTTCTTTTTTTTTTCTCCATGGTATCTCCAACTGTGTTGCTGTTCTTTTTTTCCCCATTGTGTCCGTCTTTCTTCATTTCTTTGTTTTTTTCTTTATGTTAGCCTGTTTCTGCCTCAGTTGCCTTGACACATTTCTCTGCCCTGTTTCTATATTTTTGGCTGTGCTTCATCACATGCCTGCCTTTCTTTTTTTTTTTTTAAGTTACGTTGTTGAGAGTTGTTGAGATGTTGAGTACTCTGTGTAAAAGCCAAGTTAAAATGGATTGCAAAGTAACTGCTAACTGGCATTAAAACATCACTATGCTATGGATTATCATCTGGATTCAGATTTTCACAGTGTCCAAATTTATCTTGGCTGTCCAGATTGAACAATAGTTCTATGTGTTCTTCATGCTTAGAAAAAAATGGCATGGCTGCCTTCAAACTGAACAATGCATGTGCCACTTACGCAGGATTGAAACCGAATTCTGTGTTTGAAACCAATAAAAAAAAAAAAAAAAAAAAGAAAAAAGGAGGATTGGGGGTGGGGAGGGGGGGAGGAATCTTCATCTCTGACTATAGTATCCAAGCATCTGATTGGCGTGTTCAGCCTACAAGATAAGAATCAGTCGATCATTTATTTTTGCAGTATGACGACATTCTGTTGTTCCTTTGGGAAATGCACTTGAGTCCTCGGGAGACTTTCCTGGAATATTTTATGCATACTGCAGTCAGGTTTCTTTTTCTTTCTACTTTTTTTGTTTCTTTTAGATTGTATGTATGTCATGTCTGCATGTGTGTGTGACAGGACAATGAGTCGGCCAAGGAAGAGGTGAAGGAGGTGTTGCAGGCTTTGGAGGAGCTAGCCATGAACTACGACCAGAAGTCACAGGAAGTGGACAACAAGAACCACGATCTGGAGGTGCTCTCTGAGGAACTCAACCAGAAAGCCGTGAGTATAGTCTCTGTGCTTACTACCTCTTACCCTCTGTGTCACGCTCTGTCTGTCAGTCTGTCTGTCTGTCTGTCTGTCTGTCTCTCTCTGTCTCTCTCTGTCTCTCTCTCTCTCTCTCTGTCTCTTAGAACATAGAATTTCATGATAGCTCCAAGGATTCATGATTATGTACAGTGTGGGAAATGAGGGGATGTAGTGATGTATATTTACAGTTCTTTTCTGTCTGTGTGTGCTCTGGTGGGTAGGAAGGGGTGAGGGGGATGTGGGTGGTGGTTCTGGGGATGCTTGTTGCATAGATTGTTTATTACAGTTTTCAAGCTGTTTTATTTATTTGTCAGTGCTTGCTTTATTTCTTGTTTACCTTCCCCATTGCTACAAGTGAAAAACAAGTAAAACATTAAGAGAACTCTGTATTCTAGCTACATGAAGGGCATGCATGTTTAGAACAAAAGAGTGTGAATTGTTGTAATATCAATGTAAATAGATTAAAAAGAAAAAAATAGAGGAGCAATAAAGAGATAAGTATACTACTAGTTACTGGGAGAAACAACAGACCCACAGTAATTAGTCATGTCTGTCCGTTCCATTAGAGCGTGCTCAACAGCCTACAGTCGGAACTGGAGACATTGAAGGACACATCACTGCACCAGAAGAAAACGGGTCACCGATATGATGGTCAGTTTGTTGCGGGACCTGTCTGACATTGGCACTGCCATCGGGGGCAGCGCAGCAGAGAACAAGGTAGAGACATGCTTTGTCATTATTCTGTTCTCTTTAAAGAATAAAATATTTCACTTAAAATTGAAGGAGAAAACGTGTCTGATTATACCCCAAGCCACTCCCCCACCCTTCTCAGCCCCTGCTTTCTTCTTCTTTTTTCCCTCCTCAAACTCCACATCTATTTCCTCCCCCCACCTTCCCTCTTCCCCACTCTGAAGGTTTTTATAATGATCTTCACTTCAAACTTTACACTATGTCAAATTTTTTTTATCATTACAGGATACTGATATGTGGCACTGTAAATTGTTTTGAATACACAATGCCTGTTCAGAATGTGCTGCTTTTTTTTTTTTTTTTTTTTTTAACACCTATATAACCATGCATACTTTAAAATATGGAAGTTGTAATGGATGAATCTTGTGTGTTTTCCTTGGGTTTGTGTGTTCACACACATATGTCTGTGATTCACTCTGTTCTTTAATTATTCTGCTTTTTCTCATACTTACCAGTCCAAACAATGCCGTATTCCCACTTCATGTGGAGCATTGTCGTGTCATCAGGGTTCCCCCTTCAGCCCACCTTCATCCCCCCCCCCCCTTCAGAAGGAGAGCAGGGAGGGAGGTAACTTCACCTCAGTCCCTAGATAAGCCAGCCAGATTGATCGCCCTTATGAGTTCACAACATTATGCACCATATTAGAACGATTGCAATTTTCTGCGTGGTGGAGGAAAATGGCTCTTTTGACTCTCTCTTCTTACAGACTTTGCTTCTCGTCATCTTAGAATTCAGTACAGACCTGTTCAATTTGCTTTCCCTTAGAGAGAGAAGCAATTCATTCTCTGGCTTCTCAGGATGGAATTTCAGCCAGTAAGTCCTGAACATTATGGTCTATTACATATCAAGACCAGTGGAGACAGACCAGCAGCTCCCATACACCCATTCAGTGCTCACAAGCCCTCAGCACCTTGTAATGGAAGAAGAATGGCTGGCGAATATAACCTCCGCAGAGACCTTGAGAAATATGTGCACCTGATGTTGCACATGGTTGTATAGCTGCCAAAGGGGAGCTGAACCAGCAGCAGAAGGGCGAGCTTCGGTTGATCCTGGGTTGGAGGTTTGGATGTCAGAATGCAGGTATATTCGGTTCGGTGAAAGTGCAGGAGGACGTGGTTCGGGTGAGATGATCTGCAGAAGATTTCATGCCCACTGGCTTCTTGTCTCCCCTCAAAAAAGCTGCTGTTTGAAAGAACAATTTATGGTAAATTTCATACCTATCTGAAGGTTTGGGTTCTTATTCTTTTTTCTGGTCTTCTGTTGTGTCTGCTCGGGTCTGCTCAGTTTTTCTTGGTCAGGGGAGACAATCTTTTGGGGGTCTTTTCCATGCCCTTAGTGGTGTTAGGGCTGCTTTGAGACAAGCTGCTGTTCAGGGTCCTTCGCCATTCTCATGCTGTGGTGAGCTTGCTTCCAACATCCTTTTCGATATTATGATTAAAGTATTTGTTTGGACAGCTAAGCATGAGAAAAAGAAATTTTTACTTCCACAAGTAGGTGTATGATAAGCTTATGCTGTCCGAACATTACGACAGCTAAGCATGAGAAAAAGAAATTTTTACTTCTACAAGTAGGTGTATATGATAAGCTTATGCTGTCCAAACATTACGACAGCTTTCCATGTTCCCACATAGTCATGAAAAGGTGAGTAAACAGAGCTTGTTTTAGAATGGGCGCGATGTTATGAACTGATTAGAGGTGGTCACTCTGGCTGGCTGTCTTCTAATTTTTTAGGGGGGAAGGATGAGGTAAGTGGAGGGGAAACTTAGGAAATGGGATCTTGATTATATAGCGATTAATAGGACATCTACACGAAGTGGGGATAAGGCATTTGTTTGGACTGGTAAGTTTATTGGGAAACTACTTTTTAGAATAAAAATTCCTGTTCTGTAAAATGCATAAGATTGGTGTAAGTAACAATGATGTAATGTTTTCACATCCTTGATTCAATTCAAACACTTACAATAAATTGTATTCTTATTCAGAGACACACACACACCCACACACCACACAGCTCTGAATCATGTACACATGTATAGCAATGTTATTGTTTCAGCCTAACCCCGGGGCTGGGGAGAAGCTGGAGGAGGAGTTTACGGTGGCTCGCCTGTACATCAGCAAGATGAAGTCTGAGGTGAAGTCACTGTCTAGTCGGGCAACCACCCTGGAAGCTCAGAACACAGAAAACACCAAGAAGCTGGGCGACACCGAGACAGAACTGTCTGACAGCAAACTCAAAATCCAGCAGGTAAGAGGGAAAGGAGGAAATCAAGTGATAGTTCTTCAGTGTATGTTTGTTTAGATTTAGTTATCATGCTTCATCAACACCCATGAGATAGTTTTGTGGACCCTGCTCAAATTGGATGTTTTCAGTGGCTCTGTCTAGTGTAATTATTTATGTGTTGTCCCTGTACAGTTGAAAACATAACAACGTGTACAAGAAACACTCATATTAAGAAAATATGAAAGGATGAAACACACACAAAAAGCACACATGGCCACGCGCACACACACACACACACACACACACACACACACACACACACACACACACACACACACACACACACAATGTTTTGTACAATCACACTCATAAAAATTGGAAGGTTTTAAAGAATTTTAGGAGAATTTTTTTAGGTCTCAAAAGTTAGTGAACTTGGAAAGAGTTTGTGATAGTTTAAGACAGCTATATAAGGATGTTCCCAAAGCCATCTTAAGAATACAGTGGTAGAGGATTTAGATGTTTTTAGTTGTGAAGCAGTTCTCAAAGCCGTCTAAGAATACAGTAGTAGAGGATTTAGATGTTTTCAGTAGCAAATCTCTATAATTTTTCTTGCATTTTCCTGACTGTACTGCGTGCTGTTAAACTTTGGCACTCTTTAGGAGAAAGATGTGCAGAATTGAAAAAGGCCTGGTAGAAACACTTTCCTCAACTTTCAGGGAGTGAGTTTCCCCAGTGAATGTACCATTTATCACATCCTGCATAGTTATCTTCAGTTTTTGCAGTCCTTTTTTAGGCACAGGTTGTACTAGCCAAGCTCTCGTTTACCTGTCAAGCACTTTTTGAGTTCTCCTCAACCTCTTCAAAGTTGGGAATATTAACATAGTGCTGCAGTCTGTTCACTGATGGAATGGCTAGAAGCCTTTTTGAGCCGGGGGGGGGGGGTATATATTTTTTTCTGCTGTGATGTCTTCTGAATTGAGTATAGCTTGTTTGTTGGTGCTATTCAAGTTGTAAAATTGAATAGTGATTTGTTGTAAAATTTAAATAGTGATTTGATTATAAATAAGACCTATCATGAGCACTAACTATACAGTTACTTGGGGATGGTAGTGAGCGTGGTCTCAAAATGTTGATTGTGGCGGGTTTAACACGAAGATTAAGTCGTTGGAAAATAGACAAAAACAAATCCAGAGTATTTCTCAGTTGTTTGGTTAGGTAGCTGGTATTTGAGTGTGCCTTTTTGTGTGTGTAACTTGTATGTAATTGTTTGCATTATCGGTTTGGCTAAAAGCACTGTGACACAAGGACTGGACAAGTGCCCAAGCCATGCATGCTTTGTATTGCTTGTTTAAAATCGGTCCATTACCTTTAAACACTACTTTGTTGAAGGTTCATAAGTATGTTTGTTATTGTTAACTGTACGTGTGTGAATGATATGTGCCAGTATGAGGCCAAGATGTCGACGCTGTCGGAAACCCATCAAGACTGTGGAGCAGAAGAAACGTCAGCTGGAGGAGAACATGACTGCCTGACCGAGGAGTGTGCACAGCTCAAAGCACAACGTAAGCATTTCAGTCTACCTTCATCATGTCTCTCACCTTTTATTACACGAAGAGAAAAGGTGGGGTTTTTTTTTTCACACATTGCAAATTTCCTTTCTCATTTGATAACATTTTTGTGTGTGCTGTGATTGCATTCAGTCTTTTTTGTTTGTGTTGTGACTATTCAGTCTGGTAAATCGACATACACATTAACTATATCAGTTGTATCTTTGAACAGTGTGAACAGAGAATCTTGTGATATAATGCTATAACTCCTGAATACAGCAGTAGCTTGTGACAGGAAAGGATGTTCACTTTCGGATCTTGCCATTGTTTGTTAATAAAAGGGAAAATTGTTATTGTTATTAATGTTACTGTTGACTTTAAGAAAATGGTATTGAACCACATAGGTTAGCCCTTGCAAATGCTTTAAACCAGGACAGTCATTGGAGAACCTGTAATGACCCATGGAAAAACAAATATTCAAGCACTTACAGAAGAAACGGTGACCACCACTGTCCTCCCCTGTCCTTGTCCCCAGGATGAGTCCGTGTATTTTTTATGGATAGACCTTTGGTGCAAGGCCTTGTTTTGCAGTTGGATCATGTTTCTCACTTGGAAAGAAAAAGATAATAAAAACTCCCTATGTTGCTCTCTGGAGTCAAAATTGGTTAGAGGTTATCAGTCTGTTCTTCTGTGGAAGTAACATGCATCTAAGTGTGATGAGTTTTAGATAGGTGAGCTGTCTTTCTGTGTTCAGAAATGCCAGTTACAAGTGGATTGGCAAACTGATATGGCCAGTGATTATTATTGTTTTGTTTTTTTTACAAGAAAGCATCATGTTGTTAGCACATGTTACTGATACACCAGAATCTGGCAGTCAGGAGTATCTGCTTCTCATAAACAGAATCAGACTGTTCTCAGAGCAGCTGTGAGGTACATGTTGTTCTGTTTGTATTGTTGAAGATGGATTAATGATCAGCCATAAAAAAAAAAATTTAACAGCCTTTTGTAATGTTTTTATATACAAACTTGAAAATTTTTTTTTCGAAAATGATTCATTCACTTTGTCATCAGTGACCTATTTTTTGTGTGTGATGTGCAGAATCAATGACGGCGGCTGTGAGTGAGAAAGAGAAGGAGACGTCAACCAAGCTTCAGGCAGAGATCGAGATGAAGGAGACCCTGGAGAAACAGATGATGGCCCACAGAGAGCAGCACCAGAAGCAGCTGTCCAACCTGCGTGAGGAGATTGCAGACAAACAGGCCACCATCGACGGTCTCAAAGAGTCAGTCTCACCTTTTCTTTTCTTTTCTTTTCTTTTTTTTTTTTTTTCTTTTTCTTTAAATGAATGGAAATAATTCCTGTTAGAAACATCAAAAGAAAAGTGAAACAAAGGCTCATGAGTACAATCTTGCCTACTGTCCCAGAATAGCCAGCCATTCCGAGTGTTTCAATTGTTACAGGGAAAATTAAAGAAAACCCCACCACGACCAGAAACAAATGGGTGCACCTTGTTTTTCACAGGGGAACAAACCTGAAAGTGGATGGGAAGTTGTGACTCCCAACTCATTGTGCATGCGCATAAGTCTGTAACAGGCTATGGAAGAGACTGAAGTTCAGGGAAAGTGCTAAAAAGGTAGCCAGTTGTAGCTAGCAAATAAGATGTTGTCTTTGCTGTCCCTCACAGGATTTCTGATTTGGATTCCCCATTTCTAATGATGGATCCAGATGAATGTACTGTTGAACAGTTCCTAGCTTCTGTCCATGGACAGTTGTGTATATCAGATTGTTGGTGGTGGTCGGCCTTCAGCTTGGTTTTCCATGCCATATCTTCATGTTTTATTGTCTTGTTAGCAAGCTTGGTGAGTTCTTGTTCACTGCCTGCCAGGTCATCGTGTGTCATCCACAAAATGAAGGCTCATACTGATTCTTCCTCCAGGGCTGACTATGTTGACACTATCTTCATTATGCAGTTCAGGAGTATGTTGATAAGTGAGGGAGATAGAATCAGAAGACCAGCTGTAACGAATGCCAACTGAGAATTGAATCTTTAATAGCACCCTATATGAGTACTGCACTGGTTGCTCTGCAGTTTTATCTGCACACACACACACACACACACACACACACACACAGAGGCAGGCATACATGCATGCATGCATGCACGCTCATACATACACACACACACACACACACACACACACACACACACACACACACACACACACACACACGCAGAAGACATGGTCACATAATGATGTTGGCCAAACCTGTTTGCAGGATCATTGGTAATTTTCCTGTTCTTGCTTCAGGTAGTCTCGTATTTTGTAAAGCAACAATACCAAAATGTCCTGCCTTTGATGTCCCTGACTACTTGAAATGTTTCCTTCTGCCCAACTGCAGAGCCAATCAGAAGCTGTCTCTGGCGATGGAGAAGATCCAGGGTGACTATGAGAAGCTGAAGGCCGAGGATGGGGAGAAGAGCGCCAAGCTGTCGGAGCTGTCCATTCAGCTGTCACGCAGGGAGCAGGCCAAGCAGGACCTGAAGGGGCTGGAAGAGACTGTGGCCAAGGAGCTGCAGACCCCTGCATAACCTGCGCAAGCTGTTTGTTCAGGACCTGCAGAACAGAGTCAAGAAGGTATGCTGCTCTGGGGGCTTGCTGTCGTAGTTATTCCTGTTATACAGCTTGGTTTATCGCCAGTTCAATGTTTCTGCAACATGTTGCCTTGAGGACAGAGTCTAAAGGTTACACTGCTTCTCCCTCCATACCCATCCCCTTGTAATTGAGCTTTATTGATTGCAGATTGACTCTGTATTTGACCTTTTTAAATGATAATGTTGATTGTGGATGTTTTGTTTTGAAACAGGCATGAACACACAATGCTGTGGATATTTTGTTTTAAAACGGGCATGAACACACAAGTGCCTACACACACACACATACACACACACACACACACACCAGAGCATGCAAAGTATTGTTGATATTGTACAGATCTCTTCATGTCAGCTGTGAGAGTGGTGTGTTGGATGTTTATGTCAGCTGTCATTAGTGCTGTGTTAGATGTTCGTAGCATTTCTTCCATGTCAGCAGTCAGAAGACCTAATGTGGATTTTCAGATCAGTGGTCGTGAATGTTAATGTTCAATGTTCTCTTCAGTAGCCAGAAGTGTTAGATGTTCACAGCATTTCTCTTATGTAAGCAGTCAATAGTGTCAGTGTTAGATGTTCAGATCAGTAGCCATGAGTATTGCGTTGGATGTTCTCATCAGTCATGTGTGTTGTGTTGGATGTTCACAGCACGTCTTCCGTAATGGCTGTCATCAGTGTTAATGTTGGATTTTGTGTTTTGGATGTTCTGTTGAGTAGTCATGAGTGCTGTGTTGAATGTTTACATCAGTAGTTACGAGTGCTGTGTGGAATGATCAGAGCATTTCCTCTATGTCAGCAGTCCTGAGCATCATGTGTTGTGTGTTTCTGCCAGTCGGCCAACAAGGCAGAGGAAGAGGAGGAGGAGGAGTCAGGTGGCCATGTGGCCCAGAAACAGAAGATCTCCTTCCTGGAAAACAACCTGGAGCAGCTGACCAAGGTGCACAAACAGGTCAGTCTGCACATTGTCAGGACTTGGGCACATATGGTGTTTACATTGACACATATGTATAACGCATTTGCACAACTTTCATACATGGCATACAGATTTGTGCTCATGGACACATACACACACACACACACACACACACACACACACACACTCACACACACTCTCTCTCTCTGACACACAAACACTCTCTCTCTGACTCACAAACACACTTATTAGCACCCTACTGTATACAATATTCTAAACCAAACATGGAGTATGAACAAAAACTCCCTATATTGGGGATCAGGGCTTCTGTGAATGGCTGGTGCCTTTTCTGTGAATGGTTAGAATGGCAACTTCACATGTATATGCCATGATAAGCTAGAGATGAAATTGTGCTTTTTAATTGTCAAAGGCCCACTAGTCAGTTGCACATTTCCTTGTTATAAATGACAGCATGTGAGTGACTTGGCTCTGAACTCTAAGGGATTTGTGATATACATGTTAACACTTAACACATGGCTATGTTGACATGCACTTGTAATTAAAAAAAAATATATTAAGAGAAGTTTTGTTATCTTGTAAGTTAAAATGACGTGTTTTGGAAATTTGAACTGTATGCATATTTGTTGTACATGGACAAGGTGACTTCTGCTTGCACAAATTCCAAGTCTCTCAAGCTTGTACATAGTGCTCTGTTCCTGCCAACATGCATATTCTGCCCTTTTCTTTTCTCTTTTTTTCCTTTCTTTTCTTTTTTTTTTTTTTACAGTAAGTAGGCAGTGACCGTCAGTATTTTGTTAGGTATTGTAAGAAAGATCAGACAAACCACTAACCATTTATGGCAGGTTTTTAAGCAGTTGGTTTCGAAGTGTGGACACGATTGTCTTTCGAAAAGGATGGCTGACTTGTAACAGAAATAATCCATGTTTACATACTGCTTTGTTCTTTTCCAACAGTAAATCAGGAGATAATGGGGGTGGGATTGGGGGGTTACTCTTACCTTTAAAATCTCCCAGACCCATTTTATAGTATAGTTTGAAGCTTTTCATTGATAGAGACAGTTGTGCCACCCCTTGGCCTGACTGATTTTTTTCTGACACAGTGTGATCTTCGATTCAAAACTACTGTGGTCAGTTAACAGGATTCTCCTCAGAGCATTAAAATGAGGGTCTACAGCTTGCAAAGATATTTTCAAAGCCACAAGAGGTTGTGTTATTAATAATGATGATAACAGTGAGGACAGTTTCTGTATCACCCTTCGTTACAATGTAGGCTACTGGGTGCTTTACAAATGCAAATCGGTATCTAAAATATGTGCATCAGTCTCATACACACACATACAGACACACGTGCGCGCGCGCGCGCGCGCACACACACACACACACACACACACACACACACAGGTGTGATTCTGTATTTACCCCAGATAGTATCACGAACAGTGTAAGAATTTTTCATGTTCCTCTCTGCAAACACCTGCAGACACAACAGCAAGGCACATCAGCCTTGTTATATGATGATTAGGCTGCAGGGGAGGAAAATCCCTGCAATCTTTTTCTTTAACCATAAATGCTAAAGGTTAACTAACTGATCAGAAAGCTTGATGCTGTAGGCTTCGGTATGCCCTTATAAGCAGTTTCTGTTACTGTTGACCTTCACTGTGCTTCTGGGGGGTCCTTATACCTCTGGAAAACCAGTAAAACTGTTCTACTTAAAATCTTAGGTATCTTTAGAGATGAAAATTACTATATATCAGCAAATTTTTATGTCAGTGAATCAAAAGGGAAAGAAATTATCAAATGTCATTTGAATTAGACATGTTCAATGATGTGGGGTCTTAGAGAATCCTTAAAGAGAGGTAATCGGATGTTTTAAGGGCTCTGTGGTGAGTATGGTTCATGTGCAACCCGTATCATCTTAGAGGGATAAACACAGTAAAAACAAACAGTAAGGCCAATGTAAAATGTAGGCAATGGGGGACCTGCGTTGTTGGGAATGCTTAGGCATCCACTGAAGGTTATACTAACTGGTAAAAACCATGGGGTTGTGTGTGCAGCTGGTGCGGGACAACGCCGACCTGCGTTGTGAGCTGCCCAAGCTGGAGAAGCGGCTGAGGGCCACCATGGACCCGCGTTAAGTCCCTGGAGACTGCCCTCAAGGAGGCCAAGGAGGGCGCCATGCGCGACCGTAAACGGTCAGTGAAGTCAGTACATCGCACATTGCAGTGTGTGGTTCTCTGTGCACACAAAGCAGTGTGTGGTTCTCTGTGCACACAAAGCAGTGTGTGGTTCTCTGTGCACACAAGCAGTGTATGGTTGGCTAGGCATGCAAGACCGTGATGCATTGGCCGAAGGGAAGTAACTCTTTTGCTGCCTTACAAATTATAAGGTTTTATTTCACATTGTGATTACTGTGGTTGGTTTCCCTGGTAAGGTAGAGGCGCGCAATCCAGTCAGTTAAGTATGAATTGAAGACTGTGGAACCAGGTTGTCTGTACGTTGGCTTTATCAGTAGGGTGTGTTTGTGCAGTGTGTGTTTGTGCAATTAGTGAGTGTGTGTGTGCATGTGTGTGTGTGTGTGTGTGTGTTTGTGTGTGTGTGTACCAGTTTTTAAAAGAATCTCTAAAAATGGTTTTAGTAAAATAATAACAAAATTGGCTTTTGTTGTATTTGCTGGGAGAAGTGTAAGTTGTGCTCTGTGGGTGTGTATGTGTGTTATCTCTTTTGCCTACATTTATTATCATAGATTCATGCATGAGCATTAATCAGACATGCTTAGAGATTGGAGGGAGACGGATTGAACCCCCTTGAAATTTTAATTTGCATCGTATCAGGCAAGGGTGTGGCCGTATTGAGTAGAATGAAGGCTCTTGTTTGAAGTGCTAGAATGACAGAAATGCGTTTTATGTGTTGTGTATGTGTGAATGTATGTTTTGGAGCAGAATTGGTGTAGAAAGGAAAGCTGTTTGGCGTCATATACTATACCATGTCAGACCATAGCACTGAACGGTAGTTAGTTAGCTCTGTCGGGCTGAATTTTTGTGGCTAATGCAATAATAAGATGTCTCGTGACGCCCACCCTACTTCCGCCATAGGAAGAAAGCCGGTGGCCACTTCCTGTTCCTCATTCATCGAGGCCTGCAGCCTAAGCAAGATAAGCCTTGTGCTCTGTCCCGCCTATACTTCTGCTTTGTGTAAAGATTGCTTGTGTGTTTGCTTCTTTACTTGTTCAGTTGTTGCTTGCACTAAACCCAGGGTACTGTTGCCGTGTGAGGCTTACAGTTGGCGTGCTTTTATTTGATTTTCACGCTCATCGTTATTCCTCTCGCAACTTTGTTTTTCAGTGCCATTTCTCAAATTCGGTACTTGCACTCCGGTGTAGGAACGTGTCCCCTCCTGGTGAAAACGCATCCACGGCTCATCCATTCTTTCTAACCGTTCCATTTAGTCTCCCTTCTCTGCGCATTAGTTTATTCACTCTCACGCTCCTTCCGATTAATTCTCTTCGGCGATCTAACACTCTTCGGTCTTCCGGGCCACCATCTTGTTCTCTCCTCGCTGGTCGTCTTTTCTGCCATCTTGCCTTACCTCATGGTCATCCACGAATGTCATACCTGGGTTTTAGTGGTACAGAGGTTTCCCCTCCACTGTTATTAGCACCCTTTTTCATTGTACTAGTACAGGTCGATCATGTTTTTCTCGATCTTACGATCTAGCACTGTGTATTATTATTTTTACAAGTACAGGTTGATCGAGTTTTCCATTCGATTTCTCGATCCCCTATAACTTTTGATCGAGTTTCTTTACGATCTCTTGATCTACTATTATCAGTGCTGTGTACAAGGTCGATCGAGTTTCTTTACTATCTCTCGATCGACCGACTTGTCTCCACTTTTGTGGTCATGTGCTCCGTGTTTGCTCTGCCACCATAGTCCAACATGGTGAAGGGCACCGACAGGTCAAGCCACTTCGCCATTCAGAAGTCGCTCTTTGCCCCGGAGGACCCTCATGCCGATTCTTATGAGCAATCTGTTCCTGCTACGGAAGAACGTACAGCTGGTGTAGAGGGGGATTCCACAGAGGGGATGCGCAACCATCAGTTTGATACCTCCTCTACCCGACCGGCGGACACAAGATCACTGCGTCCGAAGGCCAAAGGCAAGCTGCCACCAGTTCCAAATGCCTTTCCTTTAATATTCCCAGGAAATCCAAAGGCTAGGCTCCCGTAAAAAGGGAAGCCCGTTTTAAGAATTCTTATCCGAATTCTCCCTCTCCCCCCACTTTACCTACCAGCTTGCCTTCTTGCCTTCCGACGCACAGTGAGACTTCTTACTATCATGCTGAGTCACGTGACCCTTGCCCCCCCCTGGGGAATTTTGCCGAGGCACGGACCAGCAAGGGTGACGGGATGCGCCTGGAATCACACCACCGTCACTCACCTATATGATCCTTGTGCCATTAGCCTTCCCCCCACTAATAGCATGCAGGCTCATGACTCTCTCCCCACTGTACACAAGTGCAGCCACCACTACGGCATGAAGAGCGTCTGTACTCCGATGGCGGACTTATGGTCAGTCCCTGGGACCCCCAAACTGGCCACAACTCCGGGTCTCAGCCGCAGGCACCACTACACCCAGACCTGTGTCGCCCAGACCCCCGGCGGTCGACCCACCCTGATTGACTGTCGCACTTTCCCCTAGGGGTACAGGACGTTGGAGAGTGGACTTATTCCGCTCCCCACTCCAGGGGGAGGATCAACCAGCGGTACCACAGGTAACCTGCACGATCCCACCTAGGTGGTGACCACGTCACCGTAGCCACTCCAGTCCGCGCACATGCAGATAGGGGGCTCGGTTACCGTGTCCTCCACTGCTCCCCCTGTTACACACGGGGTCTCCATGGATCCCACCAGGGAGGTGTATGAGGCAGTGCACTCGCGGGGGGTGGGGGTGGGGGTGGGTTTCAGGCCACGCTCTCTCGCTACCCTCCACCCTGGCAGACTGCCGGCTGATTCCCCATCTGGCTCCCCTTAACTCTGCCACAATCCCTATCAAGAACCTGATGGAGTGGGACCATATGGCCAGAACAGGGATCCTGCACACCACTGCTGGACATGCCTTTGTTGACATGTTCTAGCAAGCGGATGGAGGAGCTCTGGCCGGAGGAGGACGGCGCTGTCTCAATGTCCTCAGGCACACATGATTGTGAGACACACCAGGAGACGGAATCTCGCTTGTTCAGTGACCCCCTGATGCAACTCCTGATTAACAAGATATCGCATCACCTTTCGGCTGCGGCAGACAGCGCAGCCAGGAGCCACTACAATTGCCTACTGGCCTGTAGAGATGCCGTGCTATCATAGGCTATCTCTCCCAGCGCTTAAGGTGGCCTTGCGGTGCATCCCGGGTCAGGAGCAGTCGCTCTTCAGTGACTATTCGACTGCTGTCATTTCCCACTCAGTTGAAGAACGTAAGCAGGCAGCATCATTTGCGGCCAGGTGGTCCCTTCGTCAGCCTTGCCCTGCTGGACCCTCCTTTCGTTTCTCTACTCCCCTTGCCAGACCCCAGCCCTATTCCAAGCAGGCCCCACCTCGCGCTGCATGGCCCGCCAAGCACCCTAATACCTCCTCTAGGCCGAAGCTGAAACTTCCCCAGCAGAATTTTCGGTTCGGCCAGCAGGCACGGCCCTGGAGATGACTGGAGGACTAAGCTGCGGGAGAACTGGAACAGGGAGAACCCCTATCGCTACCCCCCTATCCTGCCCACTCGCCTCCCCCCCACCCCAGCCCCTCGGGTGCGCAGCTTATCCCGGCATACCCACCAGTGGAGACGTATGGGCCTCAGCCTATGGATAGTGGTGGTTTTACAGGAAGGGTTCCGCCTGCTTGGGCCCACGAACGCCCCCTCTAATGCTTTCTCCCCCTCCCTCCCTCCCCCAGCAAACTCTCCCCGGGCCAAGCGGAGGCGCTTGCCAGGAAGTCGAAGAACTCCTCCAAAAAGGGGCCATCACAGAGATCTCCCATCCCAACCCGGGGTTTTACTCCCACCTCTTTGTCATCACCAACCCCAACAAAAGTGTGAACCCAACCCCGGTCAGCAGTTCTCCTTTCTGGGCATGAGTTTCGACACAATCTCCATGCTGGTCTTCCCGACCTCAGAGAGGTCCGCCCGCATAGTGGACCTCATCTCTCACCTCCACCGATCCCCCCACACTCGACCACAACCCTTACCTCCCTCCTGGGGATGATGGAGTTCCTCTTGTCCCTCATCCCCTAGGCTGGTCCTGAAGCGCCAACTCCAAAGGGAGTTCCGTGGTCGTTGGTCTCAGACCTCTGACTGCTGGGATCAGACCATTCCCCTCGGCCCTTGGTTCCAGTGGGCTACGGAATAGTGGCTCAACCCCTCCAGACTTACCCCAGGGTTCCCATCTCCCTCCCAACCCAGCCCCTGGAACTCTACACAGACGCCTCCAACTCGGGCTGGGGCGCCCACTTGGAGAACAATCATGCCTCGGGAGTGTGGGATGCACAGACTGCCCGTCTCCACACCAACGTCCTGGAATTGGAAGTGGTCAGGCTTGCCCTCCACTTCCAGCCCCAAGTCTCGCACTGACTTGTTCTCCTGCTCACGGACAACACTTTGGTGGCTTGCTATGTCAACGGGGGGTAGCAGCCTCACTCCCTCAGCCTCTCCCTCCAGACAGAGCCCCTCCTCCGCTGGTGCCACGCATGGGGAATCACCCTCCGCGCGAGACACATAGCGGGGACCCACAATATCTTGGCAGACTCCCTCAGCCGGTCCAGGTCCCTCCTTCACACGGAATGGACCCTCAGCAGGCTAACCCTAACCTTGGTGTGGGGACATTGGTTTGGCTCAGGGCCAGCCTCTTTGCCACCCGATTCAACCATCGTCTGCCAGTGTATGGTCTCTCCCCATCCCTGGTTCCCAAGCGTATGCAATCAACGCTCTCTCCCTTCCCTGTTCAGGCCCCATAGCATACGTCTTCCCTCCCTTCCCGATCCCCCACAAGGTGATCAGGAAGGCAAGGTTGGAAAGACCCAGGCTCGTCCTCATAACCTCATGGTGGCCGACCCAGCCCTGGTTTTCCAGACCTCAAGTCCCTCTCCCATGTTTCCCCCCTCCAGTTGAAGACTTGGTGGGACATGCTCAGACAGCCTCACTCGGGTCGCCCTCACTCTAACCCCCAGATGCTCCGCCTTCATGCCTGGCTACTGTGCCAACCCAATCGCGAGAGCATCTGCCCCCCTACCTCCCAGACGGACAGATCCCAGTCCATCCTAGATATACTTGCTGGGGTGGGGGGCCTCGCAAGATCTATGGGATTTAGCGACGGCCTCGTGCAGAGCCAGCACCTAGTCCCTCTACGATTACTGATGGGAGAGATGGGTCTCCTGGTACTCAGACAACTCTGTTCTCCTCTGTTCACTGGCGGATATCCTGGGAAGAGGGGAAAGCTGGGGGGACATGGACCTGTGCCCTTCTAGGTGTCTGAGATACTACTGGGAACGCTCGCGCCCCAGGCGCTCCTCCCAGAGACATCTCCTCATTTCTATCTACCCCAGCAGTAATAAAGACATCTCAGCTGGCGCTATATTTAGGTGCTTTCCAAGACGGTCAGAACTGCCTACGCCCAGGCGTAAAAGGATCTCCCCGTCTTATCTCCCAGGGCTCATGAGGTCAGAGCGCTGGCCACTTCTGCAGCATTCCAGCGCTCTGTCCCCTTGCGCCATCTACTGGAGGCAGCCTACTGGCGTTTGGAAAATCCCTTCATAAACTTTTATTTAAGGGATATCCGCATGTCCAGGGCTGATGGTTCTAAGGGATCTCTTTTGTGGCGGCTAATGCAGCTACATCGGTTCCGTCCTCTAACCCAAGAACCATTAGGGCACTCGGCCCTCCTACGATTCCTTTAAATTCTGCTGTGGTCTGACATGGTATAGAATATGGCCAAAATGGTGAGTTTGTATTATACTCCCTGTTTGGCTAGTGTACTTACCATATCAGACTCTAATGCCCGCCCTACCTCCCCTTTAGCGCCAAGGTTCTCGGGGTTACCTTGCACACAGGCCTCGATGAATGAGGAACAGGAAGCGGCCCACGGCTTTCTTCCTATGGCGGAAGTAGGGTGGGTGTCATGTGATGTCTTATTACTGCATTAGCCACAAAAATTCGGCCTGGCAGAGCTAACTAACTGCTGTTGATGCTATGGTCTGACATGGTAAGTATACTAGCCAAACAGGGAGTATAATACAAACTCCCAATTTTAGTTACTGTATAAACAGTTAAGAATGAAGTTAAGTGCCTGTGTATTTTATGTGGTGTTAAAACAGGTATCAGATGGAGGTGGACCGCATCAAGGAGGCAGTCAGACAGCGGAACCTGGCTCGCAGAGGTCATGCTGCACAGATTGGTCAGTATAGGAAAGCCAGATCACAATATGCACAGTTGCCTATTACTTTGTTTCTGCCATTGTAATTTGTAAATTAGGAGACCAAAAAAAAGGATCATACAAAGTTCTTTAATATTTTCCAAATTTTAGAGGGGGAAAAAAAAGCCCAGTGTTCTACATTTCTACTGACCACCTCTCTTACTGAGGCTTCTCCTCAGCAATGTTAACAGATCTGTGTATGCATCTACTCGTTGACCAGTTTTGTGTTCCATTGTACAAAAAACAGCAGTGAGCAGTATAAAGAAATAACCTCATAAAGTGGTGCATATTCACTAATAATGCTGGAAATCATTCGTTCTTTAGGGTCTTGAGTGTGAGAGACAAAACTCACAGCATTACTGCATGACTTACTTACTTAGGCCTTGAGCCCCGGAGGGGCATAGGCCATCCACAACCGCCCGCCATTGTCCACGGTCCCGGGCGATCCGCTCCAGCTCCCCCCAGGAGCAGCCGGTCTGCCTGGCGTCTGCCTCCAGTCCCTTCTCCAGGAGTTCTTCTTGGGCCAGCCTCTCTTTCTCTTCCCCTGAGGGTTCCAGGTCAGGGCCTGGCGAGTGATGTTGGTAGGTGGTTTCCTCAGGGTGTGTCCAATCCATCGCCATCTTCTTCTTCTTCTGATCTCTTCTTCTGCTGGCACTTGGGTGGTTCTTTCCCAGAGATCTGTGTTGCTGAAGGTAACTGGCCAGTGGATCTTCAGTATTCCGCGTAGGCAGGAATTTATGAACGTTTGCACTTTCTTGATGGTGGTCTTTGTTGTTCGCCACATCTCTGCCCCATACAACAGTACTGATTTGACGTTGGAGTTGAACAGGCGGATTTTGGTGCAAGATGAAATGAGGTGAGATCGCCAGATGTTCTTCAGGCTTTGTAAGATGCTCTTGCCTTTCTGATGCGGGTCTTCACGTCTGCATCTGTTCCTCCCTGCTGGTTGATCACGCTCCCAAGGTACGTGAAGGACTTGACCTCCTCCAAGTTGTTGTCCCCCAACTTCACTGCCTCTGTGCTGGAGGCGTTTGATCTTCAGTATCTTGGTCTTGTCAGGATGGATGTGAGGCCGACTTGGGAGGAGTGGGAGGCCAGGCTTGTTTTGCATCTGTTGCCGATTGTGGGAGAGCAGAGCGAGGTCGTCGGCGGCGAAGTCTAAATCATCTAATTGAGTCCAGAGGGTCCTGGATGCCGTCCTTCTGTCCATCTGTCGTCCACCTCATCATCACCAGTCGATGGCGATGGCGAAGAGAAACAGGAACGGCGACAGAAGGCATCCCTGGCGTACGCCAGTCCTTACGTCGAAGCGACGTGTTAACTGGCCTCCATGAACGACCTGACAAGCCATCCCCTCGTATGACTCCTTGATGATTCGTGTCAGTTGGCTGGGATCCCGTAGTGTCGGAGGAGCTGCCAGGGTGTCACGGTGGAGACTGTCAAAAGCCTTGCGGAAGTCCACGAAGTTGATGTACAGCGAGGAATTCCACTCCAGGGACTGCTCGACAATGATACGTAGCGTGGCGATCTGGTCGATACAGGATCTGTCATGCCTGAAGCCCGCCTGGTGGTCCCGGAGCCTGACGTCCACTGCGTCCCTCATCCTCTCCAACAGGATCCTGTTGAACACTTTCCCTGGTACTGATAGTAGTGTGATGCCTCTATAGTTCTCACAGCTGCTGAGGTCTCCCTTCTTTGGTAGCTTGATGATGTGTCCATCTTTCCAGTCTGTTGGTATTTCTTCTTGTTCCCAGATCTTCTCAAAGAGCGGTAGTAGCATGTCGGCTGTTGTCTCTACGTCCATCTTGAGGGCTTCTGCAGGAATTCCATCTGGGCCGGCTGCCTTGCCGTTCTTCATCTTCTTGATGGCGCGGATGATCTTGTCTCTTGTTGGTGGATCGCATTTTATTTTCAATGTTGGAGTCTGCTTCAGCGATGTTTGGAGGGTTTTCGGGTGCTGGTCTGTTGAGAAGTTCCTCAAAGTGTTCCGCCCATCTCTCAAGCTGTTGTTCCGAGTCTGTGATGGTTTGTCCCTGCTTGTCTTTGACCAGTCGTTCTGGTCTGCAGTACTTGCCTGCAAGTTTCTTGGTTATCATATACAGTTCTTTCATATTACCGTGATAAGCTGCTTCTTCTGCTTCTTCCGCCAGGCTGTCTATATGGTCTCTTTTGTCCTTCTTCAAATTCCTCTTCACTTCCTTGTGGGCCTGTATGTACTCTGCTTGTGTTGCCACTTTGCTGACTCTTGTGCGGCTAGAGTTGACTGCTTCTTTCTTGAGTCTTCTGGTTTGGATCTTTTGAAGGGTGTCCACTGAGATCCAGTCTTTGTGTTGATTCTTCTTTGGCCCAAGCACTTCTTGGTATGTTTCTGTGAAGTGTCTTTCGTTCTCTTTCCAAAGGTCGTGGGCATCGGTGTCTTCGGTGATAAGCTCCTGTAGTACCTGGAATCTGTTCTTCAGGCTCACGGTGAAAGCTGCCTGAGTTGTGTTGTTCTTTCAGTAGGTTCACGTTGTACTTCGCCCTGCCTGTTGTCTGCCTGTCGGTCGGTTCTCTTCAGCTTCAGCTTGAGTCTCGCAGTCAGAAGGTGGTGGTCTGATGCTGCGTCTGTTCCCCTTCTCACTCGCACGTCTTGAAGAGATCGTCTAAACTCTTGGTGATACAGAGGTGATCTATTTGGTTTTCGGTGACATGGTCAGGCGATACCCAGGTGGCCTTGTGTATCCTCTTGTGGGCGAAGATGCTGCCTCCGATGACAAGGTTGTTCAGTCCACAGAGGTCGGCGAATTTCTCTCTGTTCTCGTTCATCTCTCCGAGGGCATGTTGTCCCATCACTTCCTCGTAGCCTCTGTGTCCGATCCCACCTTTGCATTTAAATCCCCATTAGGATGTTGATGTCTTTGTCCTAAGCTTGTCTAGGACTGCCTGTAGTCTGTTATAGAATTGGTCTTTGGATTCTTCGTCATGGTCGTTGGTGGGTGCGTAGCATTGGATCACGTTCATCTTGATGTTCTTCTCTTGGTCGTGAAGGTTGCTGTTATAATCCTTGGACCATGCGCTTCCCACCCAAACAGAGCTTTCTGTGCTGTTCTTGAAAGCATGATTGCTACGCCTTCAGTGTGTGCTGCGTTCTCATCTTCGTGTCCTGAGTACAACAAGAGTTCGCCTGTAGCCAGTCTTAATTGACCAGCCTGTAGCCATCTTGTCTCGCTCAGTCCTAGCAGGGTGATGTTGTATCAGCGCATCTCTGCTGACACTTGTGCTACCTTCCCTGCTTCGTACATGGTCTTGACGTTCCATGTACCGATGATGGTGGTCGTCCTGGTCGACATAAGGGTTGTCGGCACTGAAGCTTCCTTTCGGCTTTGGCCCCAGCACGTCATACGTCCCGCCAGAGCAGGACCCTCTTCTCCCAGGACTGGAGTTTCTTGGGTAGTTGTGGATGTTTCTGTAGCGTGTGGGTTTTTACGGGGTGGGGTTGCTAACCCCACGCCCAACCCTCCTCCTTTGTCCGGGCTTGGGACCGGCAGTTGGCTCAAAGAGCCCTCAGGCGGAGTTATTACTGCATGAGGTGTGCAAGATAGGATTTGCCATGAATGATTTCAGAATGCCTTGCTTTAGCAGTTTGTTGTAACCATGCTGAAATGCAGATCATTTTTGAAAGCTTTCAGTTTGTGGTGTAGAATCAGTGGAAGATCAAGTTTCCAAAAGGCATCAATTTTCTGGAAAATATTCTAATCATGCTCAGGAAATGTTCCAGGGTATTTCCAAGGCAAGGACAAGCTTCATTATGGGGAATCATACCATGGCCTCATACAAATGCATGAATAAAGTAATACACCCTGATATACCATATTTACCATTAAAGTGTAAGTTGAAATACTGGCAAGTAAGATTTATGAATTTGAGATGCACCTGTTGATAACAGAGTGTTTGTGATGATGTTCCTTTCAGCCAAGCCCATCCGGCCAGGGCAGCACCCAGGGAGTGGTACAGCTCAGGGCACAGGTATCCGGGGTGGAGGTGGCGGTATGGCAGCCAATGGACCAGCCACCATCAAGGCTGATAGCCAGGCTTAGGTAAGTCCGTGTATTATGACAGGTCATCATCAACTCTGAAAACCAGACTTGGGTAAGATGTCTCTTGACCAAACACCAACAGCTCAGAATTGATATATGACATTGTCTCTTGACCAGTAACTATGGACAGAATTGATAGCCAGGATTAGATGAGTAAATTTTTCTAGACCCGTCATCAGCACCACTGAAAGCCAGGGTTTAGAAAGGTTTTGTCTGTCAGCCTGTCGTCATCAGTGTGGAATACAAGGATCAGGTCAGTCACTGTCTGCTGACCAGTACCATGAACACTGAAAGGAAACCAAGCCAGGATGAGTCAGTGTCTCTTAACCAGCAATCATCAAGGCTGAAAGCCTGACCTAGACAAGTCAGTCTCTTCTGACCAACCATCATGGCTGAAAGACATGCGTGGGTCAGACACTGTGTCTTACTAGTCCTCATCACCGCTTAAAGAAAGCCAGGTGTGTAGGTAGGTCACCTTCTCTAGAAGAGTCCTCATCAAGGTTGAAAGAAACCCAGACTTTTGGTAAGTGTCTCTTGATCAGTTGTTGCCATCACTGAAAAGTAAGCTTAGGTAAGTCATTGTTTCTTGACTGGAGTCATCATCAGGAATGAAGAAAAAGCTAGACTTAACAGCAAGTGTCTCTAGGCCTTCATCATCTGTGTTGAAAAGCTGCTATGTCATGTGCAGGAGTTCACTGGAAAAAAGGGTAAAAAAAAAAAAAAAAAAAAAGGCTTGAGTGTCACATAAAAAATAGCTCCCTGGGTTAAACTTTTCATCAGTTAATGTAAGCAGGTGGCTCATTGCATAATTTTCAGAGAGGAATTAATCGGTGTCAGGACCTTTCAGACTGGTAGAATAACAAGGGGTAAAAAGAGGGAGAGGAAACATGGCAAGGAAGGGATCAATAAATGGAAAAATGAGTAAATGGAAAGGGGAAGGAAAAAGGACGGTAGGGTATGGAAATGAGTAGTGTGTTGATCGTGCAGCAGGATGCAGAAGAAATAAATGAATGCCACAATCATAGAAATGAGAACTTGTATGCTGTCTGCTGTTGCACAGAGCTGATGGCCCCATTGTCATTGCCATGTTGTCGAGTACTGTTGAATTGGTTGTCTACATGCCTTTCTGCTTCCCCACCCACTCTGACTTTTATCCTGCTGTTGCATCCATCACACTCGAGTTAAACAGGCAAATTGCTTGAGGTTGTGTGTGTGTGTGTGTGTGTGTGTGTGTGTGTGTGTGTGTGTGTGTGTGTTGTGCAGTTTTCTGTTAATGGCAAAATATTCAGCAAAGTGACAGGTCAAGTTGTTATTGTTTCCACCTGAGATAAGATTTGAAGATTAATGAAAAGATTCAAGACCTGATGTACTTTGCTGGAAAAATTCATTAATGACATAAATGTATTTGCTGTCTTGGTTTTCTGTTATCATTTTCATTTTGATGTGCACAGAAGATGAGAAACCACAAAGAAGTTAGTTTGAACTTCAAAGAACCTTATGTGGTTGTAGTTTGGTTGTGAAGTGTACGTTTTCTGAAAGAATTTGGGTTTGTGATCTGTTTCAGATGTTTTTTGGTCTATGGGAAGATGACACGAAATTTAACCTGGTGGCATACGAACATCCCGGCTTTCTGTTTTTTGGCTGCTTTTTACTTTTTACCTTCACTGGAGCTTTGATCAAGAGGGATCTGGCATGTGCTTTTGGCATTCCGCTTCTACTGGCTCTACTTCGTGCATCATCAAAGATTATCTTAGGTTCTGGGGGAAAATTCTTACCTCTGATCAGTTTTATTAATGCATGTTTAGGGTATGGTTTCTTTCGTTGTTTCTATTGCTTTTTTCTGTTCAAATTTTTGTTGTGGTGGGTTTTCTTCTTGATAAACAAGAGGACTGAAGAGTCTCCCTCAGAGCAATGTAATAGCCAGATATATTAGGATTGGAACTTTCATTTTAAACTGTGTGCATAGCAGAACCATTGAAGTGAAGAGTTCCCCTCAAGACATGTCTGCTGCTGAATGATTGGTCTAGATTTTCAATTGAAGTATGCCTATAGATGAAAAGTGGAATTGAAAATCTGTATAAAGCATCTCTACAGTTGAACAGTGGATCTGAGGACAAAGGCATCTCAGTGTTTGTTGAAGATCTCTTTTTTAAAGCATGAATGGTGGGATTGAAAATGAAGGCATCTGAGTTTGTCGGAGATCTCAGTTGAAAGTATGTCCACAGGTTGAAGGACAGGGTTGTTGAAGAATTTGACTCAAAGAATGTTTACAGTTGAGTCAGCCTCTGTATAGTCTGCTCCCTCTTCTTACTAGTCTGCACCCCCAGATTTGCTTGTGGACAGTATATGAGTCATTTAGGTTTTGCTATAGATGTGTTCAGCTAGATGATGGGTTAGGTGCGTCCTCCTGCTGGTACTTTTTGTTATGTTGTCTTTCCGTTGTGTCAAACAAAATAAGGAAGGTTTCTGACCATTCTACCAGTCCTTTGCACAGAGGGAGTGCAAACCTCGTCTGTCACTTTCACGCTGTCACTTTTCACTTGGGATATGTTGGTTCGTCGATAACACAGGATGTACATACTGTTTAAATGGAATGGGTTCCTATGATTTTAAAGCTTCCAGTGCTTTCCCTAGATTTTGATTTGCAGACCATGGGTAAGACCATTGCATTGAAACTGTTGAGGTTTTCTCTGTGGGTTTCTGTGTTCATCATAGGGTGTTAATTGCACTTGTGCTCACGCGCAAGGAAGGGAAAAATGGCCAATAAACTAAGCATTGGTTGTGTAGTTGTGTGCGCAAGTGTACATGTGTGTCATGTGAAGATACTGATATGTAACTGTAAAACTTTCACTTCCTCAAGGTGTGAGGAATATGCAGCTGCTCTATTTTCTAGGAGCAATTAACAGGATACAGACTTACATTGGAAATGTTTTTAAGTGCTGTTGTTGAAGCCAAATAGTTGACTAATATTAAGAAATGTTATTGAATTCTGAAAATGGCCTCTAAACGCTGCTGATTTGAAAAACACAATGTAAAAAAATGTGGTGGATTCACAGCATGTGATTCACAGTTACAAAAAAAAAAAAAGGAAATTGGTTCAGTTCTGCCATGTGGTGTGTTTGTGCGTCACCCTTGTTATCAAGGTAATAAAAGCTGAAGAGCAGAACATCTGGAGTGCATGTTCTGGTGACATGGTGCTTTGTATAAAGTTGTGAAAAGCACAATCTCGTAGAGATATCTATGGAATCCAAGCTTTCACTGGGATTTCAAGAAAGTTATTACTTCACAGTAATTTTCGGTAATGTTGCGTCATTTGTCTGGCAGATGCAAAGCATTGCCTGTAATTCTGAATATCTGTACAGTGCTGTTGTGATAAAAGTGCTTCTTAAGTATTAAACTTTACGCTCCTGTGCTTTAAAGAGCCATCCTCTTTTTCTGCACAAATTGGAGAAGTGTATTCAACAAGTTGTATGGTAAAGGTGTGCTGGTTCTTTACTTGAATGCATAGTAAACTTGAATGAAGTGTCAGTCTGGAAAACTGCTGGTCTGCATTGGAATAGTGACAGTTTCTGAGGGTGCTGTGTGACAATCTCCTTTTGCAATACCTTTCATGTCTGTGAAGGAAAGCGTTCATAGATTGTTAGCACTGGGTGGGAGACATGGGTCAGTGACCATTTCGAGCTTTCGTTGAAAGGTGAGCTATCAAAGGAGAGACTGGTTTCGCTGTTAATTGCGGTCAGCGTGGTTTTCACACAAAGTATTCTGAATCTCGAACAGAATTTTATAATGTTAGCAAATCAGATGGTGGTTCTTGGTTATGTTTTTTTTTTCATATTGCAAAAATGAATAGTACATACTGTGCAAATTTGAACATACGAAACAGTGTGTACTTCCATTCACCTGTAACATATAAAGATTCCTTAACTATTGTGATGTACAAAATATTTTCTCACTCTGGTTTGCTACATCAAGTTGTGCAATGTCCGTTTCCAGAAACTGGTTTCGTGGCAACAGTAGTCTTGTATTTGTGACATTTAGTGTTCAAAGTATCCGCCGTGAATCCAATGGCAGTTATGTTCGAATTGCATTGTTCCACAAATTCATATCCCTTGTAAAAATATGTTGTCCTTTATGCAGATCTGTGTAGCATGCAGGTCTGCATTAACTATTCTGCCCATTCTAAAAAATACTTCTCCCACTTCTGGGATCACATAGTTATCCAGTGTGTGTTAGTATTACATTTTCGAGAGAAGAAAACTATTAACTCATCTCTCCATTCCTCCGAACACCTTCCCTTTACCCATACCTCCAGCCTCAAAAGGAAACAAAAATGAAATGATAATTTATGCTACAACACCTGTGGGACAAAAATTTTGTTGCATTGTGCATTTTGGCTTCTGCTGATGATTCTCTGAACTTGCAGCTGTGAAGCAGATCTCTTCAGGTGTAGCAGAGAGAATGTTTTCACAGCTTTATAACTTTGAACAATGTTAGTGAGGTGCTACATGCTGAACAATGCTCTGCCTGCTATTTTGGTTGTATTTTCTCTCTTTTTGTCTCTGATTAATGTTGTAGTTTGTATATGATGCCAGGTTGTTCCCGTTTGTACATTTCGTCATTTTTTTGTTTTTGTTTTCTGTTCCTGCCCAGTGCAATATGTTAGGACTTTCCTTTGTGACTTTTTGTTGTTGTGAGGGTAATGCTCTTTATCATCGTTCTGACAGCCTGTACTGAAAAGTCATATGGTATGGAAACTAGTTTTAAGATCAGATAAGTTTTGATTTTCTGGCTACACAGCAGTTTGGATTGTAGGGCTCACCACCTCATTTTGAAAAAAAAAAAAAAATGTTTTGGCATCATGGTCTCTGTTTTGAGATAGTAGTTGTTCATATTCTATTTTCTTATTTTATACCGTATGCCTTTGTAGCATACATAAAGGACTCCAGATTTTGCAAGTTATCAGTTTCGATGTGAACTGCATTTACTGATGCACTTAGTTTGCATGAACTGTATTGTTGCTCGATTCAACATTAAACTGTGATCATGTAATTTGAGTTTCTCAAGTTGAAATCAATACCAAGGCCTATATGTGGAGTAAGTCAACAGCAGATGAGTAACATTTGCAGTCATTTGAACATGGATACATGCCAGTGACTTGACAATACTTACATGTGTGGGTAGACCCATGTAATAGATGATTCCAAACCAGGTGATGGGTGAGGTGATTTTGTTTATGAAAGATCTGGAACTTGACTGAAAAAAAGGAGAAAAGAAGGCCCACCATGTAGCCAGAAAAGTAGTTCAGTGGCAGGCTTATCAAGTTAATAACAACTAGTACAGGTGCAGTTTTTATCTGGCTCGTGCACATGATAACAAGCCTGTGGGATGAAGCTGAAATGATACACTTAATATGAGAAGATGGATGTGTTTCTTTCTTAACGAAATTAATTGCTGACTCTGACTTACAAAAGAAGAATGGTGATGATTTATGGCTTTCCTGTCTGTCTGTGTTTCTTTTCATTCTTTTCTTTCTGTCTTCTTTGTTTTTGTTTTAATTAAATGTCTTAGCACAGAAATGCATTTTACTGTACATTTTGGTGGTTTCAAAGATGTGTTGAAGTAAATTATGCTTTTTCATGTACACATATTTCAAGCATTTATAAATCATAGTAGAAGGCTTTCAAAGCAAACCAAACCAAATTGGAAAAGTATTACCTGTTATATCTATGTAAAAAACTAGATAATTGTATGAGGATATAATCAAATTAAATTAAGAGGAAAAGGGTCGGACTTTTAACACTGGTATATTAAACTGACATATATTCAGTAACTGGGAAACTGGAAATGACATAACAGACCAGTTTTGAAATAACTGGATCAAATGAGAAAGTGATATGCTGTTCGCCTTTTTCAAGAAGTATAGGAGCTTATCCTTGTGTGCATTTTGTGTTTAATTTTGTTTGCATGAGCTTGTTTATGTCTTTTTTGTTGGATATGATCCTTGAAATTTGTCTTTTTCATAAGTCATAATAGTGAGCTTAAAATGCAGTGGTCATTTTTACATGTTTTATTTCCCAAATGCTTTTAGAAGTGTCTTTTAGAATGGAATTGGTTAAGAGTCATTCCGATTCGACCAAATTGAGCCATAATATGTTCATTTTTGGATCCAGTCTTTACAATGATGGACAGTTTAAATGCGCATCCTGATCATTCAGTTCCTTGCAGATCATTAGATGCTGCATAATTTCAAAGACAGTCCATGCTTTTGGTGAGGTGTTATCAGTTGGGATCTTTGTGAAAGCCTGTCTTTCTACCAAGTCATTTTCCATGCCAGTTTCTGCACATTAAACTCAATAATTGAGAATTATGACTGTCATCAGTCAGTTTGTGTGTGTTGGTGAGAAGTGACTTGAGAGTGGTGACATTTTGTTGACTAAGGATTGAAGTGAATGGATTGATGATACCATTTGTGTACAACTGTTTCATGTTTATTTGCTGAAGGCTTCAGTTCTGCTATAATAATGGAGATGAAAAAAAAAAAGCTGTTTCACTCATAGAATGATTGAATACGTCGTTGGAAAAAAAATATGAAAGGGCAAGAATATAGTTGAAAAGGTTTGCAGAATAGCTTACATTGTTCATTGACCATGACAATAAATACAGCAGAAAGGGAGGTTTGCTCTTATGATGAAAAGGCTCAATGGGTAGAAACTCCTAACTAATGCTGCATATGGTACCAATGCAGATGAGTGATACAGAAACAAGGAAACTATAAAACAAGTTTGAAGCTTCCCAGTATGCCCTGGCCTGATAACAAGCATACAGCTACAGCAGCAGCCAGGGTCCAAACATGTCATGGAAAATCACAGAATTTTAAAGAGTAATTCACCGGGAATGGAAACTCATAGAATATTATATCCAAGTCATGGACTTGAAAAGAAAGCCTTCAGTAAACATGAATGTGGGCTGTTTGCATCACTGAAACAACAATTTCAGCCATTTTTAGAACAATATGAATGCATCTTATATATGAAATAACTAATAAAAGGTGAAGAAAATTTCTCAAAATATGGAATAGTCGTGGAATTTTGAATTTGACAGTTAGCAAAAGAAAAGAAATCTTCAAATTAATATTCTTCATGACTGGAGTAGTCTGTAGATATTGAACATTGACATGGATAAACAGAAGCATACATTGGTAACTACAGTGTAACTGACATGAAATGCAGTCCTATTAGTGAGACTGAGGGGTGTGCGTGCGACCAGCTCTGAGAAATTGATGTATAAGTTGCATTTTTAAGATATTAAGATGTACGTATAAATAAGAAAAAGAAGTATTAGGATGTACATATAAAAAAGAAAGGAAGAAACAATCTTACCTGTGGTAGTGGGGTTTTTTTTAATGCAAAAAATCATGTTCCCAAGAGTCCTAGTTGTACTGAAGCTATTCAGAGAGAAAGGATTTCACTGTACAATCACAGTGTACGAAGGAAATGTGAAAAGTTATGAGATTATGACAGTTCTAGCTCGAATTAAGCAAAAAACAAAAGTAAAAATATATTGAAGTATAGAGGCTTTGCTACATGCTGGAGCAGAATAGTTATTTTACCTTAGATTGACACCCACTGTTGTTTGTTTGTCGTCTACAGCTTCACTTCACCTGCCATAACTTACCGCTCATTTGTGGGAGATGGTCACATGTGAAGCAAATAACTAGACAGCATTTGGGAGAACACAATGAAAACAGTCTGTATCAGCTTCAGATCTTACATGTTCATAGATATCAGTTAAACTAATAAGACTTTTTCTCCTTGCAGATCAAACACATTATTTCTTGAAAAAATTATTTACATGCTGAAAAATGCCCCACTTTGGAGACTGCAGACCTCCACCAAGGTCAGACAACTTATTAGATCTGGGCTGTAATCAGGTCTTAAAAGTTCATAGATATCTTTACATCTAAGAAAGCTGATTTTGCAGGGAGTGGAGGAGGGAGGGGGAAAACCATGCAATATTTATGAGAAAATGTTGAAAAATGACTTATCTTACAGTAATTTTAATTATTAATGTTAGCGTACTGCCAAAAAAAGAAAAAAAAAACGTGGAGGGGGGAAGTGAAAAAAAAATTCTGGGTCCTTATGTTGTCTTGAGCTGCTCTAAAATCTAAGGGGTTCATCAATAGGACCCATTCTGTTTTTCCATCAAGTTCTGTGAAAATTAGTTGAATAGTTTATTTTTTGTGTACTCATGATCACAGTTCGACAAACAAGCAAACCAACGGGGGCAAGTGAAAACGCATGTCCCATTGATGGATGTGATAAACCATGAAGGTAGGTGTTTACACCTGTTGTGAAACGATCATGCATGCAAATGCAAACTGATGATGGTTCTGAACTCGTTCATCTAGGATACAAGATAAGGAACAAGCATATCACGGAATTTTACTACAAAAAAAAGTTCAAAGCTTGCTTATATACCTTCTGCTAACACATAACACAACAGGTCTTCAGAGAAGAAACCCTTCTCATACAGGCGTTTCGACTTGAACTTATCCTCTAATGTGGCCAGGTTGTACCAGGTCATGACCTCTTCATGCCCTTCTGTTGTCAGAAATAATTGTGGTCCTTCTACAATTCTAACTTGGCATTTTTCCTGGAGCTGTCGTGCAGCAAATATCATGTCTGCAGCTCCACGTTCTGCACGAAAGCCACACTGGCTTTCTGGGAGGAGACCATGCACAAGGTGTAGTAGAAGGCGGTTGAGCAGGACACAAGCCAAGGTCTTCCAAGCTATGGACAAGAGAGAGATGGCTCGGTGATTGTCGCAGGACTGGCGGTTGCCTTTTCTCTTGTAGATGTGGAGAATGTTGGCATCTTTCAACTGTTGTGGGACCTTCTCTTCATTCCACATGGACTGGAAAAGCTGTGTCAGCTTCTGTGTCAAGGCTGGGCCTCCTGATTTGTAAACTTCGGCAGGGATTGCATCAGATCCTGGCGCTTTGCCACAGGAAAGTTGTTTGACTGCCTTTCTGACTTCTTCTTCTGTGGGGGAGGGGGGTTGTCAAGGTCTTGCCATATTTCCACTTGAGGTAGGTGTGCAATAGTCTCGTCGTTGATTGAGGCAGGGCGGTTGAGAACCTAGTTAAAGTGTTCAGCCCATCTCTCCAGAATCTGTTTCTTTTCTGTCAGCAGCTGGGTCCCATCTGCATTGAGGAGGGGGCAGGAGCTGGGAGACTGGGGTCCGTACACAGCCTTCAGAGCATCTTAAAAAGCTTGGTCTCATGACTGTCTGCGTAGCCCTGGATTTCATCAGCCTTTTTGCTGAACCAGGCATCCTGCATTACGCGAAGCCTCTTCTGCACTTTTTGTTTTGCGCTGGTGAAGGCATCTTCCTTAGCTTGTGATGTGGAGTCATTCTGGTGCGCTCTGAACAGCTGGTGTTTCTCCGACAGCAGTGTCTGCACTTCTGCGTCATTCTCATCAAACCAGTCTTGGTTTCTACCGGTTGCTGGTCTGAGGTGTTTGAGGGCAGTAGAGTGGACTACATCTCTGAAGGCCTCCCACTGCTCTTCAATGCTGCTGCTGTGGTCATCCTCTCGTGTCTTGGGCAGCCTGCCATCTAGGTCATCGGAGAAATCTTCTGCAACTTTACTATCCTTGGGCTTGGAGACGTTGAGCCTCTTTGCAGTCTTCTGGCTTTGGGGTCTTCGCATGGGCAGGATGCGGAGTTTAAACTTTGACATGATGAGGTGATGATCAGTCCAGCAGTCGGCACCACACATGGCCTTCGTCACTCTCACGTCGCGCGCATCTCTCTTCCTGGTGATGACATAATCAATCAGATGCCAATGCTGGAGCGTGAGTGCATCCATGATGTCTTGTTGCGGGTAGGGAGGCGAGGCAGTGTGTTGGTAATGACAAGGTCATGAGTAGCGCACATCTTGAGAAGCAGAAGGCCATCGCTGTTGCAGTTGCCTGTACCGTGTCTCCCAATGATCCATTCCCAGGTCTGATGATCGTCCTCACTCTGGCGTTGAAGTTCCCGAGTACGATTAGCTTCTCAGACGGTGGGACTGCTGAGATGAGAGGGTCTAGTTCTTCGTAGAACTTGTCCTTGATGTCATCTGGGTTGGTCATTGTTAGGGCGTACGCGTTGATTAATGTTGCACTCTTCTTGTTTCCAAGTGGAAGCGGGAGTGTCATCAGGCGATCGTTTATGCCCTCCGGGAGCTTGACAAGTTTTTCGGGCGAGATGGGATCTGATGGCAAAATCCCACGCCTGCCTCTCGCCGTTCAGTGCTGCGGCGTCGGCTCCAGAAGAATGTGTATCCTCCACCACATTCTGTGAGTTGGCCTTTGTCCACTAGGCGTGTCTCGCCAAGTGCTACTATGTCAACGTTGTAGCGAGCAAGTTCTTTGGCGACCAGTGCAGTTCTTCGCTCTGGTCTGTCTGCTTTGGCGTTGTCCAGTAGAGTTCGCACGTTCCACGTGCCGAGGTTGAGCACCCTTGTTTTTGTTTTCTTCGTAGTTCGACCACTGGGAGGGACACCCCGCCAGATGCCGTTTGCTGGCCAGGGTAAGGTGAAGAAGGCAATGTTTAGGGCTTCTTTTCTATTTCCTTCCTTTTGATATGGAGGTGAGCAGTGCGGTCCTAAAAAGGGCCGCTCAGATACCCAGGGGGCTGCCAAACTCCACTTCTGCTTTGTCCAGTAGAGAGCGACCACATGCCCTGGGCCGCCTGTGTGCAGGCTCGTGACTGACAGCTCCCAGTGTGTCCACACTTGCTGCCTTCGCCACTTGCCCATCGCCACAGGACTTGAGGTTGCGCTGTGGGCTTTGAAGTCATGACTTGCGCTTGACTTGGGTTATAGTGAGGGAGAGTTGCGCGTCGTCAGCTTCACTCTCTCGCCCCAGTCCATTTGTGTCCAGTGGTAAGACGAAGTCGGGACGGCTGGAGATAGATTAGGGTGCAGTGGATGACCGTGACGTCTTTTGTGTCTTGACGCGCCCTGTGCGCTCCACAACGCGTTGTTGGAAATCGCCTTTCTGCCGTTGAACCACTGTCCAGCTTCCCGTACAAGTCCAAAGGACTTGCCCACTGCCCATCCGAAATAATAGCGCCTAGACCACACCCAACTGGTCTAAGATTCGGTGAAAAGTTCTTTGTCCTGTATGTGGTTCGAACGTTCGAACGCATGACCTCTCGCTTGCTTGGCGGGCGCTTTACCTCCAAGGCTACCGAATCACTATGCTGTGACAGAAATGTGCACAATGATCCGTCACAAACAGCTTGACTTTTTTTTTTTTTCTTTTTTTTAATTATTATTAGGAGGTCGCGGGTTTTGTAGCTGGGGTGTCCAATTCAAGTTGTCGTGGTTTAGGTTGTCCTACTCTTCTCCCCCCCCCCCCCCCCCTTCCCCTTACTGTTCCTTCATTCGCGATGTTCTCGTTCTGTGCTGCTTCACGTGCAGCATATCTTTCTCAGGTGCACGTCGCACACACTTTCTTTCCCTGTCTCTCCCCTTGCCTGCGCCCTTTTACCTACCGCCTTTCTGTCTCTCCTTGCCTCCTCGCTCCTTCTGTCCCTCTCTCTCTCTCTTTCTCTCTCTCTCTCCCCCTCTCCTGCTATCTCTTTCTTTCCTTCTCTCGCTCTCTCTCTCCCTCTCAAATAATAAATCTTGTCCTGTGTGCAAAGAAAGAGTCAGTGTTGAGAATGAAGTACATTTTGTGTTTGATTGTGCGGCATACGCCAATATCCGTAGAGGGTGTACATTTTTCAATGAATCAGTTGCTCCAAAAAGAGATGTAGTAGCGATTTTTTTTAGCAAGTGGAAACGAAAAAAAAACTTGTAGAATTTGCGAAGTATGTCGCAGAAGCGAGTACATTTCGTAAAAAGCATATCATGAATGAGTAAGATGATCACTTCCGTAAAGGTACATTGCCTCAGTAGTTATGTTCATAACCTGATAGTCTAGTCAATGGTATATTGTGTTTGCGTGCGCGCACGCGCTTGCATTTGTGCGTGCCTTACATGTGTGCGTGTTTGTGTGTGTGTGTGTGTGTGTGTGTGCGCGCGTGCGCGCGCGCGCGCATGTGTGTGTATGTGCTTGAGGGTGTGAGAGTGTGTGTGTGTGTGCGGGCGTGTATGTGTGCGTGTGTGTGTACGTGTGTGTGTACATGTGTGTATGTTCACGTGAATTGGTGAGTGTTTGATTCATTGATCTTTTTTGTAACAGTTAAATGTCTATGGGTACTTGTAACATCACAAGGGAAGTTTTTGCACTAGTTTCTTGTTAAGTCGCTGTTGTGAGCCGCTTTGGATAGATATGACTCGTGATATACCCTTGCAAACAAGGCATTTGCTAATGGCAATAAAATTGTGTCACTGTCAGTGTCTCTCCCTCTCCTATCTCTCTCTCTCTCTACAGCAAAGAGCATTTATTTTTAGCTCAGTTAGAATCCACTCACAGTAGTCAGGCTCTTGAAAAAGCTGTAAATCTGGTTGACAGCGACGTTGAGGGCGGACTTAAACTTTTCATCGACACTCTGCTTGAAGCCGGTGATTGCATGAAACGCACAACTTGGCAAAAACACGTGCAAGGCCAAATGAAAACAAATGGTATGATGCTACGTGCCGCAATCTTAAAGGTATTGCAAGGCGAACGCACGAAAAAGGCAAAAGATAAGGTCAGTATAAAGTCAAAAGAAATATTTATAACGACACAATTAGAAATAAGAGAACGCAATACAAAAAAAATTTAAGGGATACTCTGCTAAATAGTGGAAACAACAGTAGCAAATTTTGGTCTACAATTCGCAGTGTCAGTCACAAACCACGTAAAATAATCAACATTCCGATCTCCGTATGGAAACATCATTTTGAAACTATTTTTAGACAGGCTGGTGAGTCAGGCGAAACAAACGGGAATCCCCACGACACTCGGCTAGAATCTGAAGACCCCGTCTTGGTCCCAGATTTAGACCACCCAATCACAGACACTGAAGTTAAGCAAGCAATTAGAAAATCAAAATCAGGAAAAGCGTCAGGGTTAGACGATATTAGTAATGAGTTTTTAAAATCGTCTGTTCATTTAATTGCCCCCTTCTTAGTAAAATTGTTTAACAGAATCTACGATAACGGCTATTATCCTGTTGAATGGTCTCACTCAGTCATAGTTCCTCTATTCAAAAAAAGGTGACTCTGCTAATCCAGGAAACTATCGGGGGATTTCACTACTGAGCTGCGTTAGTAAAGTGTTTACATCCATTCTAAACAAGCGACTCTACAAATGGGCAACATGAAGAAAAAAATTTGTGAGGAACAAGCTGGTTTCCGTAAATCATATTCGACTATCGACCATATCTTCTCTCTAATTACAATGATCAATGCGTGTATTAACGAGAAACGCCAAAGTGGAACTATACATAGCTTGCATCGACTATATGAAAGCGTTCGATACAGTTAACCGAGAAAGTTTATGGAAAGTGCTAGAAAAAGTTAATACATCTACTAAAATGTTAAATATGCTGCAGGGAATATATAAATCTGTTCGATCGTGCGTTTAAATGGGGCTCTGACATATCAGAGTTCTTTGAATGCCCTGGCGGTCTGAAGCAAGGATGCTTGTTATCTCCCTTGATCTTCTCCATACTTATAACTGAAGTGGCAGGAGAAGTGAATAGTAAAGGAAAACACGGCTTTCAATTTATTCCTTCTTTAAGAGAAATTTTCCTCTTGCTTTTTGCGGATGATATCGCTTTAATTGCTTCTACACCTTCAGGTTTACAAAACCAAATAAACAATTTGCAGATAGCGTCTGATAAATTGGGTCTAAAAGTAAATCTGACGAAGACTAAAGTTATGATTTTTTAGAAAAGGAGGTCATTTGTCCAAATATGAAAAATGGTACTATAAAGGAGAGCAAATTGAAGTGGTGAACAGCTACAAATATCTTGGTTTCATCTTGACTACTAAGTTGTCTTTTGCAGCAGCGTTGGATGACTATTCAAGGAGATCCAAATATAAAACAATAGAAATTATGAAAACAATGTGGAATTTGGGTAGGATGGATACAATTATCTTTTTTAAACTATTTGACACGATGGTGAAGCCAATGCTATTGTACGCTGCAAAGTATGGGGTATTACACAATATAAAACTATCGAAGCGGTCCATCTGTTTGCCTGTGTAAAAACTGTAAAGTGTTAGCCCTAAAACACCAAATGCAATGGTCTACGGAGAGACTGGTCGCTATAGTCTTTATATAGACAGCACACTAAGAGCACTTAGCTATTAGTTTTCTTTACAACAGATGGAACTGAATAGAATACCCAAGCAAGCATATCTTTCATTGATTAACAGCCTTTTGAACAACACTGACGACAGAATGATAAAAAGTAATTGGGCATATGATATAAAACATTGTCTTGATAGATATGGATTTTCTGAAGTGTGGTTAGAGGGTGGGGTCGGAAATGTTAATATGTTTAAGAAAGATTTTAGGCAAAGGATGGTAGATTGTTTTCAGCAGGACTGGGTTAGCAAATTAAATTCAAGTGATCGCTTCAACACCTATTGTTCATTTAAGTCTCTTTTACAACCAGAACCGTATCTGACCTATTTAACGGTTAACAAATTTAAAATGTGTTTCACCAAATTTCGTCTTGGGTTAAACGACCTGAATGTAAATAGCAGATACAAAGAAAATATCAAAGCATGTTCTTTTTGTAAACCACTTGAGACCGAACTCCACTTTCTATTAAGATGCAATGCTTATATGCCTTTCAGAGAAAAATACATACATACTGAAGCACAGACAATTTCAGAACGTGAACTCTATTGAACTAAAACAATTACTTGCAAACGAAAATGTGCATATTACAAGAGATATTGCTATGTACATTTATTATGCTTTGAAAAAAAGAGAACAACTCATATCTCATACAGTATGAATAATCAGTTACCCTCATAAAGAAGCATTATTAGTACATCGAAAAATATATTTTTGTTATCATTTCTCCTTTTTTCTGTTATGTGTGCACTGCACCTCACATTGTTATAGGCCGGAGGGTGAACTTGTCAAGCCGCTTGTGTTCTTTACGTCCATCATCCACCCTCCCAGCCAGCCAGGGGTATGTTGTTGAGCTTGTTTCTTGCACAGCACGTGCATGTGGATCTTCCTTAGATTGTTTGTGAGTTTTTGTCGCTGGCTTGAATCGAGCTTGGTGTGGAGAAATTGGTCACTTGGACGATGGGCTTCTGAGTCGAGAAGATCGCAGTCTTCGCCCAGCTGGTGTCTCCTGCAGAAAATCCCTGTCCAACACTGGTCTTCTTCTTCGTTTGGGATTGAGTCAAGCCCTGGAGTCGACCTGTCCAGTCTTCGTTGAGTCGGGGCAGGAGTCTCCATTTTCTTACCCCCACCACCACCTACCGTTGGTATGACCAATGTTTGGGGTTTGTATTTTCTGTTGCGTTAGAGGGTGTGGTTTTCGTGCGTTTCCACGTATGGTCAGTGTCAGCTGACATTTCATCAGGAAATACTAAAGAATTCATATTCTAAACTCCGTATTCCGAAATCGTACGGATGGATTAGTGTAAGTTAAAGTTTCCTATCATTTCGAGCCTTTAGCCGTTCGCATGTGAGTCTTAAAGGTTAACTTATTGTATTACTGTCGGAAATCCGGACTTTTGTATTGTTTTCCTCTGTAGGCTAATGACTTAGAAGTCAAATCGCTCATCCGGCTGACTAGTTAGAGAGTTTTTCTCCCCTCTCGGTTGTAAATATACTTCGTCAATATTGACATTATTTGTTCGTTTGCGCGTGACATATTTATAAGTCGAGCAGCATGACGACCTCGGCGGACGGCGGGTGGTAGGGTTTCCTAGTAGGAAGGCAGGATACTGCCCCTTTCTGCCCTCATATGCGCGCTCCTTGTCTTGTCTCGTTCATCGTCTTTGTTTGGTGAAAATGTGGGGAGAGTGATTGTTGATTGTTTTAACTGAAGGTTCATTTGCAAAGTTGTGATTTGGTGTTGCTTAAACGCAACGATGATCATTCAAATTCCTAAGCGAGTTAGTTTATGGTTTAACTTTTACATTTTTAAAACGTTATTTTGTGCATAGACCTGTCAAGAACTCAAGATCATTATTTGCCAAAGTTGGATTCAGTTCAGGGTGTAAAGATAATGTCAAGTAAAGTGAAACCTTATCATTGTGACTGTTAATGTATAGGTCTTTTGATATAAAGCCTTAGGAAATAATTTATCTTGTAAATGGCGCTGGAGCCTCATTTACTAGTACGCCTAACTGAGCACGATTGTTGTGGTGGTTGTCCCTCGTCCCCCCCCCCCCCCCCCCCCCCCCATCCCCCCCGACAACATGACGGACGGTGACAATACGGTCCCTGAATGGACTTACCAGTCATTTTACTTAACCACGGGCTTCTTCTCCTTTCTGGATCTCTCCTCCTCACTCTCTAGTTCTCGAGGAGGGAGAGGGGACCCTGATCTGTTTCCCTAGAGACAGCTGGACTTGGCCTGGAAGGGAACCTCGCCCTGGTGCTTCCCGGCCGGACGGCATCTTCAGGACCTACCTCCAGCAGATCGTTGACACCCCGGTCCTCGCCTGGTACCTCTCAGCGGACGGCCTCTTCGGGATCCCTCTCTAGCGGGTCGCTGGACGCCCTGTTCGTCGCTAAGGACTTCTTGTTGATTCTCGGTCGTATGGAGAAGCAGTGAGAGGACATCGTGACTGTCACGAAAGATGTCGAGCCTGTTGAGCTGAGTACAACTCTTATTATGCCTCGTCGGGGGAGAGACTGAGGGACCCCAGTCCAGTACCAACAAAGATATAAATTTAATTGTTTTTCATTTATCATTTTTTTCTTTTCTCCCCTGTATCCTGTCAAAACCCATATGCCAGAAATATCTCTCTTCTTTGCGGGAGGGAAGGTGGAGTTAGTTATAGGGGCATATAGCGTGGGGGGGGGGGGGGGGGGGTCGTAGACGGTGACCTTGCATAACCATTTTGTGGGGGTGGGGAATGGGGGGGTCCGTCCGTATTAGGATAGTTAGCTTCTGTTAGGCTTCGTTTCGTCTATTCCTACCTCTTTCTATCGTCTTGTCCGTCTTCATTTCTTCTTTGTTAGGTTCCTTCAGTTCCTCTTCGTCGAAGGTAGATGTGTGTTGGTGTGAATAAATTGTGTCATTATTGGTCAACTTCATCTCGTGTGTTCATTGGGTGTTGTGAACTGATTCTGTGATCTCGCTCCTGTCTCCGTACCTTGTCAATTTGTGACATGATCCTTCTCTCTTCTGGATTTACATTATGCAAACGTACCGATACTTTTGCTCATAAAGTTGCAAATCATATCTTGGCTGTTTTTGATGAGTACATATGTTTCTTCCTAAAGGAACCGCACAATTTCTACAGACTGACGTTCATTTGCGAGATTTCATAACAAAACGCATCTTGATTCACCTGCTTGGATGAAGAAGAGAAGAACGAACAATGGGACCGTTTGCTGGTTTACTGTACTGATTCCCCAGATGCTTGAGGCGAGTTGAAGTAGGCCTACGTTGTATTATAAACATGATTAAAAAAAAAAATAGAGCCACGAAAAACAGACGTGTGGAAATCTGGTACGAACACACACACACACACACACACACACACATTCTTAGCAAATTGTTTCGGTGCATGACGTGTGCAGAAGCTGTCTGAAAATCGTGGATGGGAAAAAAAAAAAAAACTTTACTCTGTCCAAATAGATGAGACTTTTAAGAAAATTTGGAAGAGACTGTAGATCGTAATAGTACTAGTAAAACTGAATAATAAGCTGAGAAAGATTTGGGACAAGTACTCCATGGACGAGGCAGCTTAACAGATGCCTACTCTGTGCGTGCAGAACAGTGAAAACTTCGTACCAAGAGACAGTGATGATCAAACAGCGTATTGTTCCAACAATAAATAGGGCCTAACACGTGTCGATATCTCATCACGTGATGCAAGCTTGCACATGCGTGGAAATCGAGTCAACGTGAATGACCGTTCCTGAATTTCACGTCACTCTCCACTTCCTGTAAACACGATGTTGGTAGGTACCATACTTTTATATTGACAAACTGTTCTGTAGATTTCGAAGTTTTGATCTTGCCAGAATGCATTGAATCGAACGCATAAAAGCAGTTCATGGTATACAGAACTGAACTACCAGTAAATCAGATCATGACTTCAGTGTGTTTAAAAAAGAAAAAAATCGATTTGTATAAGGAGGTATAATTAGCTGCCTCTGGCTCTACTTTCGAGTTTAGCACTCACCGGTTCAGTTTCCGGCTCACAAAGATGATCAGTTATTTTTTCCTTCGTCGCTTAGTAGGGTTTATTTTATTTGTCAGAGATGAAAATATTCTGAAATTTCTGACAGAAAGTACAGCTCATCAAAGTTAAAAAAAAAAGGTTACCATAACTGTACCAGTTGACATGTAAGAGTTGGATCCTGCATGTCGACGACAAGCTGTTAGTTTTCCGGAGTCAGGCTCAAACGGGTACATGTTGTTGTAGAGAACCCTGGCGAACCCAGGCGAACCCAGGCGAACCTGACTTAAAATATTAACTTTGCTCACAAATAAGTTCATTTGTATAAACTGAAGTTTTAAAGTTGATCAGATTGCTTTAATATAGTTTTTTTTTTTTTTTTTTTTTAATTGATACATGCAAAAAAATTTAACACATGCTAGGGTTGAGGGCGTTTTCCCAGGTGGGGTCAGGTTACCAGAACCCACGAAGCTTTATTATAGGCTGTATACTCCCCAAACTTACTCACGTAAAATTTACACCAAAAGAAACTATACATGTAAATTGTAAGTTTTTTTTTTTTTATTGAGTTAAAAAAAATGAAATATTTAGAGTAATATCACTATGTTCTTTAAGTAATAACAAGTTAAAAATATATGTAATACTATTCTATATATGTACATACAAAGCAGTGTTCATAAATAACTGTATTAACATTGAAAGTAAATTGGTGAAATAAGATACAATTGTGTAAAAAAAATTTATATTCTGTTATGTGCACATATACAGACTTTAACATAAGTTAAGGGCCACTTGCAATCTGTCTGACAAAAGCAACACGTGCAAAACCAAAAATGTTTCATGTGTACAGATATTTAATTGCAACCCATGTGAATCAAATTAAAGCAATTTCATTTCGATTGCGTAATGTTTTGCAATGATAAAGCAATGTAAAGAGACCCACCCTGGGAAAAGAAAATCCACAAACATGTTTCTTTAATCTGTTCAAAAACGGATGTGCGTGCAGCAACACAATCGAGACAGCGCTGCCTCGTGGAGTTGATGGTGTTTGTGATGACAGCCTGGGGGATGTTTTCCCACTCTTGTCGCAGGACCACGTTTTGTCTGCAGAGGTATCTTTAGTTGAAGACAAGGGCAATAACCCCTGACCGCCTATCGGTCGCAGGAGTGGAAGGGATGGAACGGCCGCGGTTTATTTAAATAGCGCACTTCTGCTGACAGCTGCCAGCTTCCTTGCGCTTACCTGCCACAAGCTTTCCTCCCTACGCATAATGTGATACTAGCTGTCTGGCTGATAGTGTGTTGAAAACGGGATGCTATGTTTCTTCATTAATACTTTGCGCCAGAATGCAACGAACTGTGGGTTGATTGATGTCACTGTATTGTGGGGTCTCTGACTGACAGAACGACACCAAACATGAATGGGTCTTCTTTCATATGCATTGCTGACAAGCACCACAAAGATTTGTCAACAAAAAACAATTGAAACAGACTAACGAAACACACACAAAGTGAAATGAAATCACAACTCAGTGGAGAGCATGCATTCCTGAAGCTATCATGCTTAACCTCAAGCATATTGGACGTACATATCTTTCCTTTTAAACTGACAGAAAATTAGTCGCGGGACTCCTACCTGACAGCTGGTACTTGGCCTGAATAAACAGTGTCGGGTCTGGTCAGCTTCACTGGGAACACTGTGGTGGTTTCCCTGCCACGGCCTAGGCATGTTTTGCTTGTTTATCTGCATGCTCTACATGCTTGTGAAGCATGCCGAAACTGATTCTGTCACAGCCACACCATGCTTTTAGTAAAGCAAGATTTTAGCATGCCACACATGCAGATGTCAGTTATAAACAATGAAATGCTTCCAACCTGACCTTGTTCTTTCGCCCGTTCGAATCATTTGAAACTGATGTCACATATACACACACCAATGCAAAATGTTTTCTCATTTTCATCTTCATGGTGAGCCTACTCACGATTGGAGAGAGAGAGAGAAAGAGAGAGAGAGAGAGACACACACACACACACACACACACACACACACACACACACACACACACACACACACACACACACATTGACAGAAACCACACACCAACAACAGCGGTCGATGGTGACTCACAAACTGACGTCGACACACTTTCATTAGTATCGAAGCATACATCAGACATGTCAATACATTCAAGTGCTGAGTTGGATGTGCTAGCTATGACTGGTGAGGTTTGTGTAGAGAATGTTCTAGACTTGTTCAGGGGGGGGGTCGATACCCAACGGTGAAAATGATGACACACTTTCACCTGTGTGCAAGCAAAGAACAGACTGACTAAACATTCTTGAGTGGATTTTTTGACGGGTCAGCTCTTCTTTGTTTTCTGATGACCAAGAAGGCTGGCTGATTGAAGAATCGACACGATGTACACTGACTCAAAGAAAGATCTGGATCGAAAGTTGTCCAGATTTCTGACATTCTCTCTGTCACGTGCAGCATTTTCTTTTGTAGTATAACATTGAGAATGTGCTGACATGTGTCTGTTTTTTTTCAGTTTATGATAGCATTTTATGCAGATAACTCTTGGACTGTTTGCCTTCTTCATCACTAGAAATATCTAGGCTGAAATACTGCAACAAATCATTGGAGAAGTTGATACAAAGTCTAGCGTTTAATCCTTATATCTTGTACCTTTCTGAGCACATGATTACCACACACATACCACAACAAATGTACACGTCTTCTGTGTGTTCACTGAAGTTGTGTTCAAACGCCTCCGCCCTTGTTGGCGCTACAAACATGCACGCGTATGCACGTACAAAAGATCGGAATGAAGTAGGCCTACACGTAAGCAACAAGAGTAGCCAATGCAGGGTCGGTCACACATGCGCGCGCGCACTCACACAGACGCACGCACGCGCGCACACACAGACAGACGCGCGTGTGCGCACAAACACACACACAAACACACACATACACACACACGTACACACACACACACACACACACACACACACACACACACACACACACACACATAGTATACACACACACACACACACACACACCTACACCTACACACACACACACACACACACACACACACACACACACACACACACACACACACGAGCGAGCAAGAGCGAGCGAGAGAGAGAGAGAGAAAGAGAGAGAGAGAGAGAGGATAGTAATCCCTTGGTAGAATGTCTCATCACGGCATCTAGCATCTTGTTGCAAAATTTTGCTCCAGGGGCCAACAGGCTGAGTCACACCTGATTTTATTTTATTTTATTCTTTAACATGCGCACTTGTGACCTCCTCATTTTTGAGTGAACCAGTCTTTTAGGAATAATAATAAGAAGAGCACCACACACCTACGGCTTGCTGAGCTAACACTGCCTCCAAGATACACGTGGTGCAACAAACTTCTCCTTGAAAAAAACAAAAACAAAAAACCCCCTCAAGAACACATGATGAACTGAAGTTGTATCAAACGGGACAAAGAAGAATCACAACACACAAATCACGCACACAGTTCATTATATCCAGTTATAGAGTGTGAAAGAATAATAATCCGTAAAGCACAACAGGAACAGCACAGCATGAGAACACATGCGCTCCCTTGTGCACAGCTGTGGTATACGCAGCTTGTCAGCACTCAACCGTGAGTCATGTAGCCTGCTTATCGCCTGCCGGGCAGGCAGGGGGAACTAAAGAGCGCGATTTTCATCTCGGCCAGACAGCTGTGGGACGTGCAGCAGCTGCTCCCGATTAGCTGGACGTGGGCGGTTTGCATGGACTCGCTGGCCAAGTTCTTCCCAGATGTTCTCGACTGGATTCAGATCTGGACCGTTCACAGGCCATGCCATCCTGGTGATCCCAGCTTCCTGAATGAAAGTGTTGACAGCCCTGCAGTGGTGTCGTGTGGTGTGTTGTCATCCTGGAGGACGGCTTAGGGTCTGATCTGCTGGAGGGTCGCTGTGACCAGAGGCTGTAAGATCTCCTGCAGGTAGTGCTGCCCATTGAGCATGCCCTCCACATGGTAGAGAGGAGTCCTGTAGTGTCGGCTGATGCCTCCCCAAACCATAATGGAGCCACCTCCAAAAGCAGCCACCTCCTGGATAGCATCATCTTGCAGCTGCTCCTGTGGGCGCCGCCACACCCTGATGCGGCCGTCTTTGGGGCTCACCATGAAGCGCGATTCGTCGGTGAACAGGACATGGCCCCAATGAGCACGAGTCCACCTCAAATGGTCCTGGCACCAAGCAAATGAGCGTGCCCTGTGACCTGCAGTCAGCATGGGCTTCTTCACCGGACGCCTGGAACGCAAGGCGGCGGCATGTAGGCGACGCCGAGTGGTCTGCCCGCTTACTGCTGTGTTGGTGGAAGCACGCAGTTGCTGACTCAAGGCATTGGGTGGTGGTTGTCCTCTCCCAAGGGCCTGTCTGCAGAGGTACCGGTCCTCATGTTGTGTGGTTTTCTTGGGACGCCCTGGGCGTGGCCGTTCCTGGACGGTGCCTGTAGTTTGATGGCGCTGTCTCAGACGGATGATGACTGAGTGTGACACTTGCAGCCTTCTGGCCACCTCTCGGACGCCTACTCCATCCTGCAGCCAGGCGATAGCTCGGGCACGATTGAAATTTCTCAATTTTCGTCTCGCTGGCATGTTGGTGTTGTGCTTCAGAACAGGTATTCGACAGCTTTTATGGCCATTGTGGTGAGCACAACGCACTCCCATACCTTCATGCTGTCACGTGCATGAGGATTTTCACCTGTAGACAGTTTGAGTCAGTGTGCACGGATTGCTGACAGCTTGTTTTGCCAAACAAGAGCACTTTTCTGCACGCTCAAGGCGAGTCAGTGCAGCTGTTGCATGCTTGGCAGCACTTATTGAGAAGGCCTGACGACTGTCGCATTCAGAAACCTTGGCAATTACCAACCTTTATTTGATATTTGATTTTGAAAGCACCTAAGGCATTCTGCGGTGTGGCCCTTAACTTATGTTGAAGTCTGTATATGAAGATAATTTGTCTATAGATACAAGTCAGGTCATTAAGATGGAACAGATGGTAACTTTCTTCTGCGTTTAGGGATATAAGTGGTCCTCTTTGAACATTTGCGTGTTTTTTTTCTGGTGTGGCTTCTTCCCTTCGTGTCTTGGTGTTATGGCAACATTACAATCTTTGGTTCTTGTGACCCGTGCATTAACTTTCTTTTCTGGTCTGCATGTAGGGCCAAAAATGTCTCTCTTGTCTTTCTGACATACTACACCAACTGTTCTTCTCTATCGAAAAGGCCTGTAGTGGTATTCTTTCTCCAGTACATAGTCCCCTAAACCAAGCAGGCTTCTGATTTCCTTATAGTGTCCCTCTACTAGCTCCAGTATCTTATGCTTGTGTTAAAACATGATTATAAGTGGTCAAAATGCCAATTTGTTAATGACCTATTTTTTTTTAATTACATGTACAGATGTGTACTAATGAGGTGCAATATATGTTATGTTGATAAAAGTATAGTAAATGATAAATACCTGTGAATCCACTTGAGGCACACAGAGCATTCAATGCTGTTTCTGCCACAGTTGGCTTCACAACATCCACAAGGATAAGCTGGCATCTTGATTGAGTAGTGTCAACTCAGAAGAGTCATGTCACTTTACTGTGACACTGAGTTTTTTATTGCAAATATGAAAACTGCTCAAA
>JADBJO010010893.1:0-2500 GCA_016801955.1 Conus betulinus
CCTCTCGCCCTCCCGTCCTTCTCACCGCTCTCCCTCCACATGCCGGACATCCCGCTCTCCTCCCTCCTTTCGCACCTCAAAAACCCATCGCCATTCCGTCTCAACCTCTCCTCCTTCCTTGCTCACCTCCTCTCCTGCTTCTCACCTCTCCCCCCCCGTCCTTCGCACCTCTCCCCCTCCTTCGCACCGCTCTCTCCTCCCGTCCTTCGGCACCTCTCTCCACCCTTCCTTCTCACCTCTCCCCTCCCTTACTTCGCACCTCTCTCCTTCCGGCTCACTCGCGTCCTCCTTTTCCTTCCCCCTCTCTCGCTCCCTTCCTTCTCACCTCTCCCCACCCTTCCCTTCTCACCTCTTCCACTCCCTTCGCACCTCTCTCCATCCCTTCCTTTCCACCTCTCTCCTCCCTTCCTTCCCCCTCTCCTCCTCCCTTATCCTTCTCATCTCACTCTCCCTCTCGACCTTCCTTCTCACCTTCTCGTCCTCCCTCTCCTTCTCCCCGCCTCTCCGTCCGTGTTCCTCACCCCCTCCCCCCCCTTTCTTCTCTCACCTCTCCCCACCCTTCCTTTTCTCTACCCTCCCCACCCGTCCCCACCCTTCCTTCTCACCTCTCCTCTCCCCTCCCTTCCCTTCTCGCCCTTCCTTCTCACCTCTCCCCACCCTCCCTCCCTACATTCTTTCTGCTTGCTCTTCCTTCTTTCCTCCCTACATCCCCACCATGCCCCTTCCTCTTCTCCCCCCCCCCCTCCCATCCTCCTCCTCCTCCTCCTCCCCCCTCCTCTCCCTGCGTCTTCTTCTCCTCATTCTCTGTCTTTTTATTCCCCTCCCTCCCTCACGCGTCCTCCTCCGTCTTCTTCCCTTCATTCTTTCTCCCTGCCTTCGCTTTACCATCCTTCTCGTCTCTGTTGCTAACACTGTATCACTCAGGAGAACTCTGTTCATGGAATTTTTCAAAGTGTGGCCACTCCTCTGCGCGCTTTGAACTCAAGTAATACTGCTGGGGCTGTGTCCTCGTGGCTGTGCCACCACTGGAAGTGTACTCGCACTGCTGGCCTTGCAAGTCGTCCACAGCCATAGCCTGGCCCGTTCCGCCACAGCACCGGCAATCCACAGGACGCAGTCAATGTGGAAGTCCGTGCACATGAGGCAAACCCACCAGAGGAGACACTGCGCGCTGTGTTGTTGTCTCCGCCATGGTGTTCGGTGGCGTCTTGTTCTGATCCAAACGTGCGCAGGACAAACCGCCTACTACCCCCCCCCCCCCCCCTACTGATGGGACAATGATTCTTCAGTCATGGAACCGGCATGAGTGAGCTCTTCCACATCAGTCCCAACGAAGCCCCCCCCCCCCCCCCCCCCCCCCCCCCTTGAAATTTGCTGATACCAGTGACCCGTCGACAGAATCAAAAGACCAAGGCCATAGGACGTGATGAAAATTATTGGTAGATATTTCGCAACTAGTGATGTTACTCCTCTCTCTCTCTCTCTCTTACGCGCATATGCGCACGCACGCACGCACGCACACGCACCACACTCACACAAGCACACACAAAAGCACACACAAGCAGCGCACACACACAAATACATATTCACATGCACACACACACGCGCGCGCTACCACACAGACACAGACACAGACACACACACACAACACGATACACCTCTTGCGCGTGTGTATCAACAACGAGGTAGTCCATTTCAAAACCGGTCTTCGTTTTAACACCTTGTGAGCGATGTTCAGAAGACGGTGCAAGTCCCAGTTCTTTTTTTTTCCATGTTGCACGTGCTGGGTCCACAGTGCTATCTGCGCAACCACTCTGCGCAACTTCCAGGTGTGGACGCACCGGGGTCGAAAACAACATGGCGGCGAAGACGAACCACTACTACTTCGGCACCGAAAAAAAAAGGAAACAACGAATAATTTTGTTGTCAGTGGTCTTCGCAGAAATTTCTTATTGTGGCGACAATGATGTTGGGCATTTACATTTATTTTTCCATGTGTGTTTTTCTGCGTCAGCTTCGGAGAAGTACGTTCTGTAATGAGTATGCAGGCAAGGGCAGTTCTACTCGTGATGGTGACAGCGATTGACAGCTACCCCGTCCTTTGACGGACAGTGACCTTATTCTGTGATGGAGACGATGGAGATTTCCACATGGATTGTTTGACACGAGTGGAAACAGTGGGTAGGTCATTATTCGTGTGTGTGTGTGTGTGTGTGTGTGTGTGTGTGTGTGCGCGCGCGCGCGCGCGCGCGTGTGTGCGCGCGCGTGTGTGTAATGTCCTGCCACACATACTTTATAGACTACTGATACAGATGATTTTCACAATGTTATCAGAGTATCCTCATCAAGCACACACATACACACGCGCGCGCGCGCGCGCACACACACGCACACACACACACACGCCACACATACATACCACACACACACACCACACATACATACCACACACACACACACACACCACACCACACCACATCACACACCACACACACACACA
>JADBJO010010893.1:7500-10000 GCA_016801955.1 Conus betulinus
GTTGTCCAAATAGGTGAACAATCTGGGTGTACTATTTGACGAAACTGGTTTCAGCAACTCTCTTTCCTCCTTGCGTTAGAGGCACCTTCCACTTCGAGCACAGAAGAATCAATACTTTCCGTTCCTATCGCAATGAAGAGGCTGCCTTTCCTTTCCTGCGCTCCTTTGTCCAGTTTACATCAGTTAACGGAAAATATGTTCAAGTCCTGAAGATCTCAACTCAATAAAATCCAGAACAGTGCTGCACGACGTGTTGTCGGGTCCTCTTGCCATGCTGGCTTTGCACCTGTCGCTCTTGTTCCCCTTTCGCCGGTTGCACGTAGAACAAAAGATGCATTCCAATCTCTCTCTTCTGTCGTTTCAGTCGCTTGAAGGCCAGGCTCCAGCGTGTCCCTCTGAACCCCTCAGTCCGTCCACACCGCTTCATCTTCGTTCTGCTGATGACATCCATTTCTACAGACTTCCTTCTTTAAGGCCCAAATCTATGGCCAACGTTTCCCTTTCATATTAGGGTCTCTCTTTCTCTGTTCGGCAAGCAGACTTGATCACAAGTTTCTCAGATTCCCTACAATTATTTCTTCCGACCCGACTCCTACACATCACCCGTTTATCTAGTTCACGTCTTGTCGGACTGTTAAGCGTGTGTGTGTGTTGTGTCGGTGTGTGTGTGTGTGTGTGTGTGTGTGTGTGTGTGTGTGTGTGTGTGTGTGTGTGTGGTGTGTGTGTGTACAACCACGGATTAATCTGACGATAGATTGGTTTGTCAGTGTGTGTGTGTGTGTGTGTGTGTGTGTGTGTGTGTGTGTGTGTGCGCGTGCGCGCGCATGCTTATTTGTGCCTGTGCATTTGAAATGTACGTGCCCAGCGCCATTGCTGACCACATTTTGTTACATCGTCCTGCCATGACCGTCGTGTGTACTGGGCATGTAGCAGCAGCAGCAGCAGCAGTGGAAGTAGAAGTTGTAGTGGCATAGCACTGCTAACAATAGTAATACTAGAAATAGCAGTACTCGTAAGCGAAAACAAACATATATGATAACTGCAATAGGTGTAATATTGCCAGTAATTATTGCCACTGTCGTAATTTTCAATTTTGTTTTATGTGTCACTCAGTGCTATGACTCACTTTGAAATCCGGTTGTTGTTGTTGTTGCTGTTGTGTGTTTGTTTTCTTCTTCTCTTTTCTTCTTTTAAACTGACCCTTTTTCCCGCTTCCGATCCCCCCCCCCCCCCCCCCCCCCCCCCTCCCCGCTCTCTCCTTCTTCTGCCGTCTTCGTCCTTTTTAATTAGGCAACATTTTCAGTCTGCTTCTTTACGTTTGTTCTTTTTCATTCAGTGTGCAGCAGGCACGGGGTATGGAATGAGTTATTCAGCAGTGTAAACAAACACACGACGTTTTGTTTTTCAACAAAATATAAACAGAAGTCGAGTTCACAATTACATTGAACCATTGTGTTTGTTTGAAGAGTTTGAAATTCGATTCTGACCGGGTTTGACATGGTTTACATGTCATGAAATGAGGTTAGAAGGAAGGTCATTATCATTAGATTGTGACAATAATCCGGCAGGTCTGTACTGCCTTTTTCACTGGTTGTTCTGTGCGAGCCTAAGGCAGTGTTTTGTTTATAGTTACAACTTTGAAAGTTTCAGAACGGTTGATAAAAATTTCAAATGAGGTCACGAGTACCAAATAGTGACTAAATAATTGACAAATTTTGTATGAGTAGTAATACGAAATAGAATTTTTCAAACGAGGTGGGGGGGGGGGGTTGACCTACATTCTTACATGCTTCAACGTGATTCATATTAAATGAAATTTCAAGTGACATGTTGGGGAATAAAATAGTGACTATAATCTGACAAATTTGAGTGTGGTTGGTCTGATATGACATTTGAAATGAGATGTTGAGAATTCTGACATCTGTCAGTACATTTATCTATGAAAATGAAACTCAGGTCAGGAGAATAGGGTAAGTGTTCACATTCTAAATTTTCGTGGCAGTCAGTGCGGAATAAACTCGGCAGTGAAGTCAGGGTATTAGTAACGAAAACAGCCAGAAAGTAACAACCAACCAAGCAGTGTGACATGCTCCGCAGTAATTTAAACAAATAAACAAACAAACAAACAAACAAAAACCGCTTGCAGAACGCGTTCCCAGTGTCGCTTACAATGCCATTCAGCAAGCATACAAGTCAAAGTGAATAAACTCGTAGGCTCACGACCACTCTGAACTCTTCCCTCCGTTTAACACCAATCAGGGACTGATGACATAAAACGCATACTTGTATTTGGTGTTAGTTAAGCTCAAGAAGAGAGGAGAAAAATCACTTCATTCCACTTCCTTGTTTGCTTGTATAGGGCACAGCATCGAATGAAGAAGAGCTGTAACTTAGAAACTTCTGGTTATTTTTAGAGTCCTCTTAACTGTTACCGTTTTAATCAAATAGGTGACTTGTGAGTGCCCACACACACGCACACACACGCACACACGCACTCACG